>WURS02061646.1:0-10658 GCA_011762765.2 Rhinocypha anisoptera | reverse complement strand
AAAGTGAAGATGGTTTAAATACAGTTAGCAAGGAGGGCGGAAAGGAGGCAAGGGTGGGGGAAAGGGGAGAGGAGGGGAGAAGGAGGCAGGGTTGCGGAAGAGGGGGCCTCAGATGGCCGCGGCGTGTTGAGGACCGGGCCGAGGGGGGACGAGGGTTTGGTATTGAAAAGCGTGCTTCTACTACAAAACATTGTATAAATCGAAATGAAATATCATTCCATAAATTTCTCATTAGAAAAGGCAATTTTGTTGCTGAAATTCTACTTCACAGTCAGTAGATATTTAAAAAAATTTGTCTAAAGTTTATTTGTCAACATTAATTGGTGTAATGACCTTTTGCATGAATATAAATTATATACAAGAATTCGTACGTGAATGTAATTTTCTGTAGCTTTCACGCGGAAATCTGTTTGGTGTATGAAATAGAATACAATATTTTATTATCCTTAATTTATGCATTTCAAAAGTTGATTCACAACCACATTAAATATGAGTACAATCCTTGCTGATAGCCTGTTGAGAAATTTTTAAGTACATTTTCTTTCCCTCCGAATACTTCGATATTGCATGTCCCGTTTTTCCTTCGGGTATGTTCCTGTGTGCACAATATAGGCGTACGTATATGTCCCATGATTTTCTTGTTAGCATTAGAATTACATTGCCTGTGTGTGTTCTTGCGTGTCTAACTGAGATAAGTGAACGGGAAACATTTTAACTTATATGCACCGATATCCTCCGTGAGGACACATTAACGAATAAATAAAACCAAGTGATTACCGAGAAAGTGTGATGGAGTCTTGAGGGCTTGGAATCATAATAGTATTAGTATGGGATTAGATTTTAATTTCTCAAAAGTACGGGGCTGCACGGTGCAGTTTTCTCAGCGGAATTGACAGACTTTATGTAATATGATCCTCTACGTGTTCAAAACAAGGTTTTTTGTTACAAGCTTCATGAAAAGGCGGAATACTCAAATACCAGATGTTGGTAATTTTAACGAAGGGGAAAATCCTAATTTGGTCAACCGACGACTCACGAAAATATATCAAGTAACCTCCTAATGAATATTGATAAATAAATATTCCATTTTCATTTCTTTAAAATTCTATACCAATGTTATCTGTCGACGATTAATTCTGACTTTTTATTAAAACTATGGTAAAAATTACAATGATTAGTAATAATTTACTTAAGAGTAACTCTTCAAGATATTCGCACAATTTTACTCGCCAAGAGTCATATATTTTTATTAATGAAATTCTTCTGTATATCAATTAAGGTATTTTACATGAAGCGGCTCAATTATAGAAGCACATGTTGGCTCAATTATAGAAGCACATGTTAAACTGCCAACAGATTAATTTTAATATAAAATGTTTCTTTCTGAGGTGTTTCTTGTCAAACGGCCAATAAAATATTATTTAACTCTTTCCCTAAAAAAAATAAGTTGGCGCATTCCGCGAATATTTTTTCCTTTCTGAGACCGAATTGGAATTGGGAATTACGCACAATGTTAAACGTGAAGATTCAAATTTCTAGGAATTGAATTCGGAAAATCTTATTATGACGACCCCTTACAAAATATAATTTTCCTATAGCGTAATATTGACAATGGACAACAGCTCTTTTCGGAGAGAGTTGCTATCAATAAAAGAAAAATACTTAAATGCTGTAAGCGTTTAAGATTTCGATTAACTCCTCTCTACTAAAAAAAATGAAGGATTCAAAGGCATCGTGAATTCCAGTCACTGATCCACCCGTGCGACAAATTCGCTGCCGTCGAATAAAGAAGAAATCACAGTAGAAATGTTTAAAAGAAATTCTTTGATGTTTTGTTACTGTTTTGGCATTCATATTGTATACCTAAACCCATGCCTTCGCATTTGATCCCCATTCCCTACCACCCAATACCCCGCATGGCTCATCGGACGAAGGACATCGCACCAAGGATCGCACGGTGAAACTAAAGGTGAGTGAAGTTTGATTGTTTGCATGAACAAACACACCCAAAATAAGAAAGATATTTTACTGAAAGAATATCTCAACCTAATATATTGTCAATTTGTTAAACGGGGTGGAGTTTCACGAATAATTAACCATGATTGCATTTATCAGGTGTCTTGCGTTATTGCTAATGTGTTCCTGAGAGCGTTATCCTATATGTACATTCAACTCCTATAGAAACTGTAGAGAATTTTCACTATACACATTTTTAAAATGTGGGAAGATAGCAGAGGATCGAATTAACAGATGGATCGATTGTGAGAAATATAATCCGGAGAAAAATACTCTAGAAAGAAAATAGTTTTATAAAAACAATTCAATATGCCGCAAACTTAATTTGACGGTATTCATTGGATATATATTAAGATAGAGACGATGAGATTAGGATAATTCCAAAGGTATTTTTCATGGCAGACACGATTATTTCTTTTAGGACGACGGAGTGACATAACGCACCAACATTTGCTCCGGGGTTGAATAGATAGAGTACGAGAAAATACAACAAAATGTCATTTACAGTAGAGAAAGCAATTGCTATCCCTAGAAATATAACCCTGCAGTAAGCCAGCGTCTTGAGACATGAATATATTTTCCGTAAAGAAAATAATTTTAATGCTATTCGTGACTTTTTCCCTCAGATGCAAATGCATTTTTAACGATGCTATAATTTTAAACCGCAAGCATTTCATTTCAAGGTATTGATTTCAGAAAACGTTTTATGCGATTTTCGCGATTGTTAATGAAAAGCAATAAATATATGTATTCAGAATGAGTTCCGCTCAAAGTAAAAGTAGATGATACCTTATTCACTTCAACTATCCCATAAATTTATTCCCTTCTAATGAACCTTTATATTTCCTCATGAGTTACAAACAAACATTAAGGCATCTGTGATCAGATGCGGCAAGGTTAGTGAAGTCTCATTGTGTGTATGAACGTATTGAGTTTCTCATTGAACCTGAATAATAACTAGGAATTACGGATAGAGAAATTGACAAATATTTTTACTTAAGGAGTAATTAAAAATGTTGCGACTATTTCTGCTCTGGGTGTTCAGGGAACAACAATATGCCATAATAAATCTTAACATACGTTTTTTGTATTGCTAATTTATCATTCTTAGTGAATGAAATTAAGTGAAAATATTCTACTTCAATAGAAACATAAATTCCTTTCACTCAATTTTATTATTAAGTAAAGTTTTGTTGGGGACCCAAATCACAGATGAATTTAATTTGAGAACGATATCATGGTGAGAATTGTAAAACCATTTCAATAGGAAAGTCATGGCCATTATTCCCACGAACTAATTTGGAATTCCAGTTATCACCAGCCAATAGATGAAAATTTGCTGGCGCCTCTTATGATGACGGAGTTGCATAGTTAACCCCCATTCCCTGTATGCAATCGTTTAAATGACAAGTGACGCCTAATGCCTCCTTATCAGTTACGTACGTAAGTTGCTGCGAAGACTTCCGCGGTGATTTTCCGATGAAACCTTGTTTTTTTTTTCTGGTTGCTCCCGCGTTGTTTTGTCAAGAACGACAACCGTTTCACCGAAGTTCCAGTAGACATCTTCAGGTCAGAAGTGTCTTTTGGTCTGAAGACTTCTAACCTGAAGATGCCGAATGGAACGACCACGAAACTGTAGTCGTACTTGAAGAAACAACGAGGGAGCAACCCGAAAAAAAACGAGATATTTCATACGAGCGTTAGTAGTACGAGAGGCCATTGAATGGGAGGATTTTGCGTGGAGGCAAAATGATTTTGTGTTAAGAATATAACTAATAAAAGTGCTACGAGAAAAGAGAAGTCACTTTATACTTACAGCGGATGTCCTTCGAATGAAAGCATTGGTGCTGCGTCGCCATCTTCCCGAATCTATTTCACTTCGCACGACACGCTGAGGGAACTCGTCGCATCACTCGTGTCTTGACGCCCGGGAAATGCACTCCGATCGCAATCAACACTCGAATGTATATCACTACACATTTCCACTTCACTTAATATCCCACGTCGAGCTCCCCTGAGCAGACGTATTATACAACGTCAAGGGTTCCCTCCTGAAGGAGCGCCGGCAACCTGGTCTGAAATAATTTGAGGGCACATGCTTTAGTTTTTCACCATTATGTACAACTGAAGAATTCTGTGGTGTGTCTAAATTACATTGCGTTACCCCCTTTCATTTTTTCTCAACACGTTAACACTTAAATATTCAGAAACCTATCGACTTCAATGACAGGTAGCTAGATACTGGGCGTTAGTCACTGCTGTTCAACTGATTCCCCACGAGTGAGCCTAACTTGACCTTGTTCATGAATTCGAGTATTCGCGGGTTCTCCCTCGTTCCTTTCATCACATATGACCTCAACTTCGAAACTAACGGTATATTTGAACTACATTTTTAACCTCTATTCCTCTATTCATTAGATTTCCCTAGCCCTGAAATCGAAAAAGAAAGACATTTTTAGGGAGATGCAGAGAATTAAGGAAATTACTGAATTGAGAGCACTGTCCAATCCAGGAGTGTAACACTTTTGGCAGAATACATAGAAGAAGATCATTCTTCAGTAATAAGAAAAATCCATGTAGTAATGGTATTGGACAATTATAATTTAAAGGGGTTAATAAATATGTTTTTACATCATTTTGTGAGAAAAGAGGGTCTTCCTATCCTTTTCAATTTCTGCGGGGAAACAATAAAAGAAAAGACTGAACGCCCCCCAGAGACATGATCACCATGACGACTCATTCTACGACACGTTATTTTTATCTGGACGACCACTGTCGAGCATTTCAGGAGGAATAGGCGGTCGATGAAGACCACGGTTGCCGTCCTTTCAGTAAATAACGTACGACATGAGCAAGAAAAAGACGGAGAACACAAGGGAATGGCATGCTGCTGCGAAACAACCCTCCGGTGAACAGCCAGATCGACAGAGGAGGAGAAAATTTGACGCCGCCGAGAGAGACTTGATCGGGAATATACGTAATTCCTCGCCGTGTCCCTCTAACCGCGTTGTCGGATTCCCTCGCGAATGATCTAATCGGTACGTTCCCCCCCCCCAATCTCGACTCTGCCACTTCAAAAATGAGAAGTCATCGTACTCTCCCACATCCCCCTGAGTGACTGAATTATTTGAGGACATTTCTGGTTATTCTATGAGAAAGTGAAAATCGCATGTTTGTTACGCAATGAGTTATTTGTAGTTCGATTTTCAGTGTCACGCAATGTAATGATGATTACTTAGAGAAGTCAAAGTACATACCTCAGAGAATTCTAGCGAGAAACGTAGTAGAGGTACGTGGTAGAGAACATAAAGGATCTCTCTTATTATGGACCCTCTTCCCATCGGTGTCCAAGACTATCTCACTTTATGTCTCTTATATTCATTTTCGCTCCCTCCTGCCCTTCTTATCCTTAAAGGCACACGTGCACTTTAATGGACAACTAAAATTATTCCACGTAAAAATAATCAAGTACATGTTATTATGAAGAGGTTAGGGATAGGATTGGAAACGAGAATGAAATTCACAAGTTAACAAAGGTTCAGACTGTACTTCAGCGTATTCAGTACGCGGTTGATTACTCGCCACTTCTTAGCGATCTATTCACATTCGAAATCTGAACCTTTCCACCACTGGAGGATATATATATATATATACTCGTATATGTTTCACCAGTAGGCACTGATGGCGCAGATCAAGAGGATCGGCCCAGCATCAACTGCCATAGCAGCGGGCGAGATTGAAGTTCAAGGAATATTTCCCTGGAAAATGCAGTCAACCAATCTTCGGATTGAAGTACTGATTTTATATATATACACACACACACACTTCAGAAAATTCGGACGAGCAATAAACACGAACACACGCACACAATTACGCACATATAGAATAAACACCAGTCTTTCAAAAAACACTTGGGCCTTTTAAGTGTTTCTTTCTACGTGTGAATGTTTATAAGTGTGTGCATGTGTTCGTATATAAATATATACTTGACTCGTATATTTACATATATATATATATATATGCACTAAGAAAATCTTGGTGGCGGCGAAGCACATTTCACGTATAAACAAATAAACAGATATAGTTGAGAACAGAGATACAAATAAAAAGGACACTCACAGGAATTATTTCGGACGTTTCGGTGAATGGACCGCCTTCGACTGAGAGAGTACTATGTAAATATATATATATATAGTTCAGGAAAACTCAGACCAGCAGCAACAACGAACACACACACACACTAAAACACATTCAAACACAGAAACAAGTAAAGTATATATTACAGCCCTCCCAAATCCTTACTGCAGCATATATTCAGAATATTGGCATGTGAAGTAAATGTTGATACAGTTGAGATCCAGTGTTAGCCATGAGAATAAATCAAAAAGCAATTCCATTCCCCTCGAGGTACAAGGAAAGGAACTCACCCTCCTACCCTCATGTGTGAATTTTCACACTCCATTGAGCTGTAATAGGTGAATTCTACTATCACCTATCAAAACCTTGAGGTTGAAGACTGGGTTGGTGGGCTTCTTGAATTGAAAAATTCTTTCCCAAACCAAGTTGAGTAAAATGATCATTCATATAAATGACAAAATATATTTATTAAAAATATTTACAACATAATTACCAGATTTTTACATATTTCATTTAGATTACAGATTTACAAATTTCATTATACCGTGGTAACTTTCTTCAACAAATTCAGTGCCAATGGGAAAAATAATATGATCAATGAAAAATATTGTCATTATGTTCATAATGGCATCATAAAATGTCTCTTAAGAACTTCTGTTTCAACGGAACTTGTACAGATTGATTCAGATGTAAATAACTATACTCCATATGCTAAGCCTAAGTATTCATTGCACACACACTAATGAATTTTGTCTCTTTACCATTTCTTTCCCATCCATGGTAAAGACCAAATTCTCTTCACTTATGTGACTAACTCTTAACCACTACTATACTTGCTCTTTAGAAAATTCCAGAGAACAATTCTATCAGGTAATAGTAAAAAGCACAGCACTTTTTTCTGAAGCCTGATTGCACATCATTCACTGAATTGTAGAACATATCAAATAACTATAATAAAGCCATTATATAAATGAAACATTGTAAATAATTGAATGGTCACATACATAAGAATCAAAATACATTAACCTCATAATCAATCAAAAATAATTCACTTCTGGTAATTCTGAAATATGGGCTAGAAGAATTATACTATCAAATATATTGTACCTTTCTTAGATGTTTTACTCCAACCAGTTGAATGGAAAGATGTATTATCAATCTGCAAATATAAAACTATTTTTTGATTCTCATGTCTTGTATGGCAAATACTCAAAGCATATTGGAATTTGAGTGATTTGGTATATAAAATAAAAATGTTACAAAAATAATCTGCTTTGCAAAAATCATTTAACTCTGAGAGTCAAGATAGAGGTAAATTTCACATTTTTATGATCTTTTTAGGTATCCCTTCTAGGTAGAACAGATTTTTAGTCAGAAAATATAAACTATATATACACAGTCTTAAATAATCTCAAACCAATTAATTTATATAGCATATGAAAATATGACCAAAAACTTACAAAAATACATAAAAATTATAAGCGGACAATATTCCAATGAAGATTGGAAAATGTATCTACATTTTTTTAATTTTAAGAAATCTTTCAGTTAATTAACTACATCCCATTTTTATATAAATTATATTTCCTATTAATTAGGGTTTAATGCTCTCCAGAAATAATATACATATACTATGTGTATACAGTACCAAGAGAGAAATAATTATGAAGATTAAGCATTAGGAAAATAGGTAACTTAAAATAAATATAAATATTGGCAATATGAAACTTTTTTCACAATCTGAGGAAGACCTACTCATCAAAACCTTCTAAGGTGCAACCTTTTGCTCATGGGACTTTTGGTGAAATACAAATGACACTCCAGCCAAGTCCCAGCAAGTTCTTATTGCTGGGTCAGGAACTGTTCGTGGAGTATAACAGTGGTGCCACTGTGATAAATCACAAGTGCAATCAGCTTCTGGTGGGGGGGGTTTTGTTTGAATCCCATTGATGCACCTTTTACACTTCAGCCTAAGGAATAAATGGACACATTATGGATTAACACAAAAGTTTAATTTGCTGGTAAGGCAAAACTTTGTTTATACAAATACTATATTTTGCATCACATCATCATCATAGAGGTATCTCTCGGAAGTTCTGTTTATGGCAGCTCTAAAAGTCATGCAGTTACTTCCAAATCTCTTCATAAGTTTGTAGTTCCTATAGTACCTCTGATGTTTTCCATCAACTGTTTCTCATGCACTCTCCTTGACCTACCTTTACAGTACATACTTCTCTCCTACTAAAGAACCCCTTCCAATGGCCTTGTTATATGACATATGTTTGATCAAAGATTGATGAAAAAAACAAATATATTTGACAAAACTTGGTCAGGAAAGCCTAATGATGTTGACATTTGGTGAAACTTGGGTCATCTTAAATAAAATCTAAGCGGGAAAACTCAGTTATGCTTTCTATTCACCATGAGGCAGTTCCACAAACTACATATACCACAGTGAACTTAAGCTTTAACTACTTGAGATTTAAATATACCAGTTTATTTAGTATTTAATACCAGTGTATTTATTTATTTCATATACCAGTGTATTGTACCACAAATCTGGGTTCATGATGGTCATACAGATCAGTTCTTCCCAAAACTTATGTACGTCTATGAAATACCCTGCAAGTCACCACAAGGGCGTGTGGCAGGGGGTGAGTGAGCGAACACCAGGCATGCAATTCCACATGCATAAATTAGATATAATACACATGCATGCTACTAGTTACAGAGAGTTACAGAGAGACTACTTACATGCAAAATTTTCAATGACAAAAGAAAATACATATCATGCGGAAACAATCAAGTAACATCTAATTTTTAAAAACATGCCAGATATTATACTTATACATACACACTTGATAGCCTAACTATTATCTCCTAGCTTGTGGTCATATTTATTTTGGTCATGTTTAATTGTGCATGGAAGAAGTGACATTTTATGATGATGCCAACCCCTCCAGAGAGCAAAGCAAAGGAATTATTATGTGATATGAATAAAAACAAGGTTGTCATAATAGTTTTTACACATTCAAGGCACATATGTGGAAGGAATGAGGGATATCAAAAATATTTATTCAGATTCAAGAAAGAAAAAGCGTAAGTACCTGAGGACAACAGGACAATTAGTTTGATTTTTCACATAATAATAATTTTTTGTTCTGCAAGTTTTTTAATAAACCATAAAACATTCCAACTCATACTGTTAAAGAAGCATTAATGGTTTCACAGATTACAATTCTCAAATGTAGTCAATGAAAAAATAATGTCTTCCTTCCTAAATGAGAAAATTATATGATCTCCTCTTGAATGAGAAAGATATTTTTAAGAACTGTAAATAAAAATTTAATGAGTACTCAAGAATTCCTAGGAACAGAAGAATTTGAATTTAGAATTAGGAGGAAAACACATGATGCAATTGGGTTCATGAGAGTTCATGATTTTCAGAGAAGCATATGCTACTGTGACTAAAAATAATATGTATAAGGAATACAAATTGAAATTTGGAATATAAAAGTACTTACTTGTCATGAGTGTCAGAAAATACTTCCTTGGTTTTAGCATCAACTGTAAAAAGGTCACGGAGATCATCTCGAGTGAAATGACGAGCAACATCTTCTTCATTGTCAACAACAGAGGAGCTGAGAGCTTTCTTGTGTGATTGACGCTGAAGGATTTTCTCTTCAATTGTACCAGTCTGCAAGAAATGGGTAAATTTCATAGTTTATGATTGTGTAATATAATAAATACATAAATTATAACTAGGAAATTTTCACAAATGTAAGATGTCCATAAATTCTATTTCAATTGATAATTTTTTTTAAATTTCAACCCTTTTAGTGTAAGCCTCCATTACCTGATTCAATAGAATCTCGATTTTACGTATTCCTATTTTATGAATAATTCGATTTTACACAAGTGATGAAGCTGTCCCGACCGTCCCTCTATGTATTCTTATGGAATTATTATTTGATATTACGTAAATTCGATATAACGATTTTACGAAGAGCATTTTTGGTTCCCCGTGGAACTAATCTTTCGTTTTTACCAAACAAAACCGCAGAACTTAATGACACTGCAACAAAATCGGGAATATTGACGTCAGTTTTAAAGGCAGTCATCGATTAAAGTACAGTAGAAGTCCGCTATAGCGAGTGATCGTTTTGTGTTGGTTGGTCAACGTCTTAAAACAGGGAGTTTCACCGGTTATTATGAGTGGTTACATCTGCACTATTGCTATAGCGAGTAGATTTTGCCATAGTTGGTGTTCGGGTTGCATAAATCGCAGGGTGCATTCACTAGTTACCTTGTCATGCCTCACGACTCTACATTGTAATGAAGGCTTTACGAGAGACTTTGTGGTGATTTTACGTGAGGAGACTGATTTTATGCCACAGACTTGAGAGACTTTGTGGTGATTTTACATGGAGAGACTGTGATTTTATGCCACAGACTTTCCTGGGGAATGACTGAACAACTTATCTTGGAATCTGTGCTCCAGTCTG
>WURS02061635.1:0-10660 GCA_011762765.2 Rhinocypha anisoptera | reverse complement strand
TCTCTCCCGAGCACGGCGATTGGACGGGGGGCGCGGCGACTTAAAAAGAGTCCCCGCGAAGACAGCGACGGAGGGTCGACTTTGGTGTGATGTGGTGTCAAGTCTCTCGAGGGATTCAAACACTTTCAGCACCTATGCTGACGTAATGACTTCTCCTTCCAATGTATGTCCTACGAAGAAAAAGAAACTCAATCGTCCATCGTCGTGCGGCTCGATTACGGTTCCTTCCCGACTCGGACACTCTTTATAATAAAAATAAAGGTGTGATCCGGAGCGTGTGAGGCGCGCGTGCTGTATTCGCGGAATCGGTTTAACGGCTCTGCCGAATCGAAAGCGGCCGCGTCAGGGAAAGGGGAAAGCCGAGCTTAATTGAAACGGTTCTTACACAGAATTTTGCGCCGGCGTTTCACCTCGAGTGCAAATGTGAATGACTAATATTGGAATGGGTCTGGCTGAATATTTACATCGAATCTCCTGGGTGAAATTTAAAAGATCCATTTTTTTCCGTTCTGCTTATTCTCCTACTCCTCGTGAATAAATAACATTTAATGTTTAGATATAAAGTATATCATTTTCGAGAGAAATAATAATTTTAAGACAGGACACGAATTATTTCACGTATTTCTGTGCCTAAAAAAAAACTGAATTACCGCAGGCGTAAATTTAAAGACCACTAAAACATCAGCGAAAAGGGAAAAAATACTTTCCAAGATTGTGGTAGTGATTCATTAAAAATAATTTTAATATTACCAAATAATTATACCGGACACATTATGAATTATTACAGAAATTTCAGATGCGGATCAGGGATCTTATTTTACGAATTTTTCAATGAAATCGTGGTCTTTTTTCCTTAGGCAATGAGAAACTCAAATGATAAAGGTAATGTTTTCGGGCGTAACTTTGTGGAATTGCTTCATCGCAACAAACAGAAACAAAACATTTTGTGATTCACATAAAATTTATTAAAACACGACCCGGGTTTCGTCGCGAGGCGACATCACCACATAATGATGTCGTGTTTTAATAAATTTTATGTGAAATCACAAAGTGTATTTTTGATGAAAATCTCTCGGGTTTCCCACCGGGTCAGTTTCCCCATGATTTGTTCCAACGTTTCGATGGACGAGTAACACATCGAAACGTTGGACGAGAACATTGAGGACCTGACCCGGTGGGAACCAAACATTTTCAGCAAATTATTCGCCGGAAAAACGCTAAATCATGCAACAAAGTGTATTGTTTCTATTTGTTACAAAAAACTCAAATATTATCTTTAATTATGTCTGTGTTGCAGTTAAAAGCATAACATTGGGAAAGAACATCGTAGGACGGCACTTGTACACCAGGAACATGTTAGTTACTGACAGGTGAAATCGGACGAAAAATTTTCCCGCAAAGTTTTATATCTCACCGTGAACAGTATTGCGTAATCGGTAAAGCATTAAAGGAAAAAAAGACAATTAATTAAGCGTATAATAAATTTTCAGTCTTAATATCGATTCTCTGACGCTTTACCTGTTAAATTGAACTCTTATTCCATTCCTTCAGGAGTTATTTTTAATGGTTTAAACAATTTTGAAAGTATAAAAAAATCGGATATTACTGTGCGAACGTTATGTAGCAAACCAGAAATCATTTTATTTAAATTTTTTCTCGATGACGTATACTTAATTGAAATGAACTCTCCACGTTCCAACCAAAGTTGAAAGACCTCGGCACAATGACCCGATAAAAGACTTCTAAAAAGTTCGGAGCCCTGAGTTGATGCGGACTCCCGAACCTCCAGCGGTTTGCGGTCCGACGCCTCGAGCCATCGCTCGTTCAATAGGTACCCTTTCCCTCGGAGTAGTACTCCCCACGAATTTTCCGTACGATCTAAATCCGGAGGACGGACAGGGCAATGCGGGAGTTGAATGCTCTGCCGCCCCCTTGCAAAGTCTCTCGTTAAATTTGTCTCGAGGAAAGGTCAGTTGTCATGCACGAAGAAGACTTCCTTGCCTTCAGGGGACACATCATTATACTCGTAAGACGGAAGGAAATGTTATTGGAGAGGAATCACGAAATCCGGAGAGGTCACCTTCGGGGGAGATTCCTCACAGAGAGATGACCTCGGGCCTTACGGATGACCACGAGACCATCTACTGTCGTTCCTCCTAAAAAAAACCTATTGACATGAGAATTGCATTTATATTTAAGACTTAAAAGAGTTCTGACCCGTATCTGGAAAATGGAATGGAATAACCATTCGACATTTTAATAAAAAGTGAAAAAATAAAATTCCCCGACTGTCGCTTTATTACTAAAATTAATAATAATATGGTAATGGAATAAATAAAATGGGGTAGAAGTCATAAAAACCGTTATACTTAGTTAAACAAATAAATTTCAATCATTTACATTTGATAATAAGTCTTAATATTTACTCGCGGAGGATTATCATAGACGTATATAGAATTATTCGGACTGGTGTCGCTCTGGGCGGAGCGTTCGGACGGTAAACTGGAACCCGGGTTGAAATACGAATAGCGTCTCCAAGTTAATCATATTCTGCAAGCGATTTACAAAGAATCCCTAGTAAACCAAAAGCATCTGAGTGATAGGAACACTCCCACCTATGCTAATTCATTGATTCCATATGCCATCGGGTTAATTACTGTGTGAACTCTCTTCCACCGAGCCAAATCTGGTCGATAAATGTAGGTAACAAGTAGCAAGATAAATTTGACACAAATATACCCCATTGCGGCAATCGTGAATCCTGTTGGCAGTTTGAATATGCAGTTAGATAGGAAAATTTCTCCATGAGCTAGTACATAGCATGCCCCATTCATATAACGCGATTCACTCCTAGGTGACTGACGTCAAAATAGAGTTGGATAACCAGAGTGCAGCGTTGGATCCCTCACTGAAGATTCGGAGCTACCTTTTGAAATAAAACCGTCTTTCATATTCTTCCGCAGGATTTCATCTCTCGAAACTACACATCGAAGTCTGCCTCACGTAAATTTTCTGCCTAAGGGAACCTGACGACGGCGAAGATGGTGAAGGGCGACGCAGCGAGCACCGGAGCCTCCAATTTCGCCTCCCATTTCACGGCAACAAGGTACGTGCGGGAGTACGTGGCAGCCCTTCGTTCATTTTTGCTCAAGCGTTCGGCGAATTGGAGATGGCTGCAGTGCACGCGTGGAGGGCCGGAACGATTCCGGGGAGAGACGCATGAAATGACATTTCGGGGCCACTCGAGTCTCCACGATGACGACTGGGATCATGCGCAATATTCCCCAGCCGAAAGGACATGTGTTGCTGTCTTCTCCAAGCTCCCCACCTCGCGCGAATGAATGATGTACATTCCCTTGCAAACAACCGCAAACCGAGGCGAATTACACCTTGCAGATTACCGGCAATCGAGGGCAACCTCTGGTTGCAAGGGGGGCGTTGGCTTTTCCACTAGTTGTACGAGTGAACCTCGCTCGAGATACTCCACGTCGCCCGGACGGGCATTAAGGGCGGGACACGCCTAGGAATGATTCCCTAGTCGACTCGTTCCCAGCCCGGTAAGAGCGAACGTAAAAAGATCTGCTTGAAATAGCCACAATTAATTTATTCTCCACATTTGATTGGATTATTTTTTTAACCAAGCATATAAATACGTATCAGTTTTTTTTCTCTCTATCATTGTCGTGTTATATTTGCAGACGGTTAGGATGATATCGTCTACGTCTACGAAATACCCTGCAAACCGCCGCAAGGGCGTGTGGCGGGGGCTGAGTGAGCCACCGCCAGGTATGCATTCCCACGTGCACATTTCAGATACGATACACGTGCAGAGAAACCACCTACACGCAAATATTTCAATTACAAAAGAAAATGCATGTCACACGGGAGCAAAATCAATTAACATTTATATTTTTTAAACATTAAAGATTATATACATATAATAAACTAGCTGGCCCAACTATTATCTTTGAACCTGTGATACTCATACTTATTTTGGTCACCAACTGTGCGTGGAAAAAATGGCATCCTACATCTATCCGCTCGACAGTCCATCTCTATGAGTTTACGTCCGTGATCTGATCCACCGTAGAATGTAGGGTTTAATAATATATTCTTGGTTTCTTCGCTGAAGTGTTCTTCCTGAAACCTGCACAACAAATTCAGCCTGTACTTCTATCTACGCTCGACGAGTAATTCACAACCTAATTTCTTCGATAAGCTTGTTACACTATAGAAACAACTACTAACTACTACCAACAAGATATGTTTTACAGATCACTATAGAAACTACTATTCAATGAAGGTTTTCTAACTAAAAATAAACCCTGGGACAAAAAACTTTTAGTCTTTTGAAGTAAGTATAGCTATAATTTACTGGGTTGGAAGGATTGAAAGGATATATTAAGCTAAGAGATATGAGTGAATGCATACGGATATTTAAGATTAAACTAATGTTTGACGAAATAGTTGTATCCAATTCGTAATGATTTTAAACGCTTAATCACATTTAAAAATGTGTTTCCACATGACAAATCTCAATACAGTAAACATTTTTATCATCTTTCGACAGAGTTCACGTTAAAATTTCTCTTGTCATCTCTCGTTCAATATCGATGTCAAAAGTATACCTCATGTGGTTTGTAAATACCATTATATTTGTGATATTGTGTCTGTCAAAGGTTTAGGTAGATGAAGGGACTATCTAGTCTCAATCTTGCCCCAGTTAATTATTTTCATTATTATTATCTTCCATGTGGCTCTTTTAAAGTTTTGTTTTATATTTCTTTATTTAGCCGGAGAAATACAAACGACATCGGTTGTCGCGAAACTGAAATTGTTCGCAGCGGAGTCCTACCTCCCTAATACCGAGAGCACCACAGAGAGCACCACTACCACGACGATTATGAGAGTTTCAGACGTGGACTGGGTTGGAAACAATATAACACGGGAACATTAAACAATATTTTACTAACTGTGAGGTATGTTTTGTTGTTCTTGTCGATTCATTTCATACTTCAGCTTTTATTTTAAGTATACAAAAATTATCCCTATTATAGTACAGTCGACGTAGGCATTTCAAATTTTACAAATCAAAAAGGCATTTCTAAAAGGTAAAGGTATGTTGGTCGTAAAATTTTCATTGGTTGTACAAAGTTTGATGTCTCTTACAAATATAAATTTCACAAAAATAGTCTCACCAACAAAGAATCTGCGGTTATTTTGGCAGAAAATGGAAGATTATGTGCAAGTGGTAAAAGTTAATCTGAGGCATATAATGTGTCAGAGTACATATTCAGTCTTTAACAAAAGGGAGAAAATCTATGTCTCTATCAATTTATGATGCACATCCCCATCATCAATGCAGGATATGTGATGAATAATTTACTTGCACTTTTGCATGCAATGGTGATTTAACTATTTTTACGAAGGAATTCATTAAGTCATTAAAGAAGGTAGAACCTGTGGCTATAATATCGGTCTTCCATTAAACCTCCATCAGATTTCACACAAAAATATGGTGCCTCAGAATATCAGAATGAAATATTGTATGAAGTTTATAGATCTTGGTACCGACCGTTCTGGTACCGATTATTCATTAAAGATGAATTAATACACATGGTTTCTATCACAATTTTATTACATACTCCCCAGGTTTCCATACAGACATCATCAGGCAACCAGTCATCATGGGTTAACTGATATCGATTTTTAGAAGTCAAAACTTCATTAGTAGGAGTTAAAATTGTGGAAAGGAACCAAGTGGGTTCATACGACTTCTACTAAAGTTTAATAGTGAATCGATTAATTTAATACTCGATAGTTGTTCCCAGGAAGACAAACAAGAATAGTAGAGCAAAGGGCCTCTTGAAGAGTTTATTCCTAGAAACCCTGATACTACAGTGAGCATGACATATGCATCCTTAAGTATAAATAAATTATCAATAATAATAATAAATACAGTGTCATGCAGAAAGTTTGCATATATATTTGCGACCATCTACGGTCAATTTCAGCTAAAAGTTTAAATACTTAATTTTTCATCTGTCTAAAATTTGAATTTCCTTAAAAGAAGCAGGCATCGAGCTCTTAGGGTACCAAAACATGGAGAAGAAAGAGTGAAAAAGAGAACATTATGGGGGCTAAGGGAACGCTAGCTCAAGGATTTTCACCTTAGTATTAAAATCCTTTTTTCATCATCTTAGGAACGAGGAGACATGAGATAATATATAAAAGTGGGAGAAGCGATCAAATAGGAAGTGCCACCCGGATCAGAATGGCGTGGAAACGTATTGGAATTCACGGAACCTTTGGAGAACTGTTGGGTGGATTCAGGAGCCTCCTTGAAATAGAGATCGGTGATTATGAAATGAGACATTTGCATTTCAACAGAACCATCATTCGAATTCTTAATGAAAAAAGAGTTCAGAGAACTGAGAAGCGTGGGTTTGATCTAGGCAACTTTTTTGGGTGTCGGAGTAGAAACTTTTATGAAATTGGTTTTCTTTCTACTACATTAAAAAGCTCTACGCGTCAGGTGAAGAGTGGTGAACTTTACCTGCGGAACAGCTATGAAGGAAACTGGAATTGAAAGGTCAGCAAATAACCAAGAAAGACAAGTCTAAGGGAAAGTTTAGAGTGAATTTGATAGGAATATGCTCCATCAGTGGCGCATTAAATAATTACGTCAATGAAATTTGGATGAAAATACATTTTAAAATTTCATTCATCAAAACTTTTTATCCTAAGTCCTGCAGATAAATCGTATTATATGGCCGTGAAAAGGGTAACAAAAGCAAAGCTGACTTTTAGTTATCCTCCACCCTTTTTCACTAAGTGATCGTTTATTTGCAAAGTTTGTACTCTCATTTAGACCAGCCATCTCTCACTTACTGAAGTTTTAATTTATAAAACTAACAAAAGTAATAGACAAATACCATACATTAACGATTGAGACATGATTTGCTGAAGTTCTCTCATAATGTACTACGGAAGGAAAAACTGAAATTCTACAAGAACATTCTACAAGGCAACGGATAACGTTTAAATTCTAAGAATTATCATCATTAGAATTAATTTATGACTTTGGTTAAATTTTAAAAAGTTCTGAAAGCAGCATTAAGTCATCAGTCTTAAGGATCAAGTCCGGACATGAAAAAGGACGATTGAAGTCGGCATTAATTACAAAGTGACAAATAATACTGGAAAATAGCTTTTGAAAAATATTGAAAACAAGAGAATAAGAGTAGTTGAAGATGATTCAGGGATGGTCGAGGGGGGGGGGGATATTCAGGGATATTTGGGATTTTTGACAAAAATTTTTCCAGGAATTTCATTAGAAAGAAGGAAGGAGGTAGAGAAAAACATCCACTTTGAAAAGTAAAATAGAATTCATAAATTTGAGTAGAAAGAGAAATAAATATTGGACAAAAATGCGTCTACGCTGAGACATACAAATCTCCTAAGAATTTATGAGGGTTTTATGAGAGATACATCTTGAATTTTTTTATTACATTTCAAAGAAATGAAAGAAGGTCTAATCTGAGTTGGTGACGAAAAAGTGATTGCGGAGGCGAAAAATCTGATACTATAGGTACTTTTTAGGAAGTTAATTAATTTAAAAATCCATGTAAAGGAAACTCAATGGATTTGGCTATAAAAGGATTACAGAGAAATATATATTTTACGATTCTTTCTGCATGTATTACCAAATGATACGTACTATGCGCTTAAAGTCGTCTCAATCTTTCTCCCTCTGCTACTCATAAGTTAGAATATGAGGCGTGAATTTTTAACTAAACAAACTTACAAGCAATAACAACCTATACAGTAGCAACTTCAATTTAAGTTGAAAATTCTCACATTGATTATCTAGCTGAAGATCATTTATTAGAAGCATGTCAAAGGAAATACCCACTCTTATTGGTACAAAGTTGAAAACGAACAGTACACGAAAAGAATGAAGGATGAAATCGTAAGTCAGTTCTCTTTGAAGAATGAATCCGTGAGTAAACATGAAAGAGAAGCTGTATATTTCTGTGTTCTCAAAGGTTTCGTAATATATCCCAGCACCGGGGTAGAAAGTCAAGGTATTACGTATTTTTACGTAAAATCCGATTTGCTCATATTAACTAGCATTGTGCGAAATCAAAATATCACTTAATCCGAACCAGTATTGCCACTAAAAGACACTTTCCAGTAGTTTTCAATTAACCATAACGAGAAGTGGCCATTAGAAACACAGCAAAGTGTATGCGTGGTGTGACGGCAAATGAAATCGTTCGCTACTTCACCGACATCTTAAAAATCAAAGGAAAACATCGACGAACCGTCACGCAACATGAATGCATGAAAATGAGGATTATGCGTTCGTAACCATGGAAGTGGAAAAACACAGAAGAATGAAAAATATCGAAGCGGAACGTGACTCGCAGACTAATGTAAATTTTCCAGCACGGAGGTCGCATTCTTTGGGGAGCCGTCGTGGGGAATGCAAACAAAAAAGCAATGAAATCCGCATCGCTACGAATGAACTCCTTCCCCCACAAGGAGTCGGGTATATTGGACACTGGATGCGGATGCGGGGGAAAAGGAAGGAGAAATAAGGGAGTTGACGAAAGAGGGAGAGAACAAAGTCGAAGGAATAAGCAGAAAGGAAAGTAGAGGGTTTAAGATATGCCTCGTTCAAAGGAGAGACTGCGCGATCCGTACCAACGACGCAATGCCTCGAGGGAAAATGCATATCGTGAGATTTCCAAATCTTGTTACGAGCGAAGTTCGTCGATCGCTCGTCACCGTTACGCCTAAGGACGAGTAGTTCATTTGGTGGGTGCACGAAGCGAGCACAAGTTCGCAGCGATTTCAATTTTCGGGAAATTTGTGGGCATCCTTGCGCCAGCTCGGAATCAAATTGAAATGGAAAGAGAGTGATTACCCGCTGAGGGCAGACGCAAGGGATTAGGATTTCAGATTTTCACGGGGGATCGAAGAAGGTAAGTGGGAACGACGAGCTGATTCCGCACTGCATCAAGGGATGCGGAAATAATATAACCCGGCTCGTTATCCCGCCACACCCTTCGCAGTCTGGTGCAAATTTACGTATGGGATTTTGTAGGAACCCAAAGTTATTTCTTCCACCAATTGATGAGGAATGAAAATAAATACAAATTAAAACTTAGGGGCACACCCTTTTGCGTTTATGTATATAATCTTTTACAAAACGAAACGGATCTCACCTAATTATTCACCATGCTGAGAGTTAGGATGTATGTTTGGGCTTTCGTAGCAGCTTCTTGGTAAATTCAACATTCAAGTGGAAAGAAACAGCACTCGAAATATGACCAAAAGAAGCACAATTTGCATGGTACAGCCAACAAATGTAGTACCCCTTTATCGATTTTCTCAATATAATTTTCACACATAATGAGTGACTGGTCGTGAGTGTGACGAAGAAAGACATTTTATGACAGTTGACCACCCCTTGAGTAGGCGCAAAAGAATGGTCGGGGTAATTGAACTAAGTACCCACGTGGATTTTTATTGAATACGACCATGGTTTCGTAGCAAGACTACCCGATCAGACCTGATATTGTAGCCTTGCTGCGAAACCATGGTGGTGTTCAAAAAAATTAATGTAGAAACTGCATGGTTAATGTCTTTAGTATGATCGTCTTCCACAAAGTTTTGCCTGAGACAGTTTCCCAAATGAATGCTTCAACCAAAAACCAACATATCACTATGCAGCCATTGCAAAGCATTCTATGCAGTACTACCATATTCGGTTATTCTGTAATTATTAACACAAGTGAAAAATCCTGTGCGCTTGTGGAATTCATTCCGACTCCTTTGTTCAGTACAACTCGCCCTGGATACCTTATATGTAAAGGAATAGAGGAGTATTTTACACGAAAAAATAATGCATTTCACAAATCTTATAGGAAATTACAATTACTGTTAGTATTTTAACCGATTCAAAACTGGTCAAGAGTTAATTAAAACCTTTTCCAATAAAAAATATATATATCCTCTCAAGGATCCATTTTTAGTCGATTTCGTAAACCTTTAGGTACGCTTCCATTAACTTAAGGTGACATAAGAGTCTCACTGGACATTGAGTTCAGGAAATAAGAAATACATATGTGTTGCGTACATGATTTACTATTTCCTCCCAATTTTATGTGGAATCACAAAGTGTCTTGTTTCTATTTGTTACAATGAAGCATTTCCACAAAGTTTCGCCTTAAACCCTTACCTTTAATTCCTCTAACTCTGGAGAAAGTAAATGAATACAGTTTAAGGCTCTCACATGAATATATGTGTATTTTTTAAATTGTATTTATAAGTATTTTTATAATATATAGGCACATTTTATATATTTATGTATTATATATATAAACTCGATAACCGCTGATTGCACGATCCTAAACTGTGGGTGGGGTTGTCACTTCATTTCAAACAAGGGCGTTCACGGAAAGCACTCCCGTCAGACATCATTATTTTCATTTTCCTTCCCGTCTTCGTCATTCTGCGAAGGCGTATGAGGAGGGTAGGTTGGCTGGAGGGAGGCGGCAGGGAGGATGCGGGGGAATGGGGGGGGGGGGGGGGGGGGGCCCTACTGGCTAGCCGATTGAAGGGGCGCGGGGGGACACCCCCCCCGCCCGGC
>WURS02061624.1:0-10660 GCA_011762765.2 Rhinocypha anisoptera | reverse complement strand
GTAGGTGAAGGATTCCACTTGTTCTAATTTCTCTCCTTGTAGCTCGACGTCTGCACTCAGCTTCTCTCTTCCGCATATCTGTATATATATATCGTATCTGTATTTAACTTATATCTATGCTTGTTCACAAGCTGTCGCAGTTGTCTTGAAATAAGTATCGAGAAGCTATATAATGAATAAAAGCTATATGTTGTGGATTGCACTAAACCATCAAAATAAGCAGGGAGATTTAGAAATGATTTCTTTTGTCCGATAACTATTAGCATAAGTTTAAAAGAACGTCCATGCGAATTAGATGGCTTAATCCAGAGGCGGACGCGAGCAATCCTCTATGGAGCGAGCAGGACTGAATTATTCCCCGGGGTGCTTCCCCCTTTGTTTCCAAGGCCAATGCAAAGAGCGCTCTTAGGACAAAAGCGACTCACTCAGGCTTGACCAATGAATAATGCCCTCCTTTTCCCATTGCCACAGTCTAGCCAACAGGATAATATAGAGGTAGATTAAACGTTAAATTCTCCTTCTATCGCGAATGTGGCGCTAATCGTTTAGCTGGGGTAGTTTTCTAAACCACTTTATCTACTCCGGAATATATTTCGAATGTAAAATATTCGTAAATGGGATTTTCTCACCTTAATATCCTGCAAAAATTACTTTTTTGTGTCTCCTTTCAGTAGTTAATATGTATAATATCATCTTTACTGGCGCCCAATCGAAATACCTGCAGTAGTTAATATGTATAATATCAATTTTACTGGAGCCCAATCGAAATAGTATTTTTTTAGTTGCCATAAATATGCTTTGAATTATCATGTGTAAGAGTATCGGTTATTAGGCTATGAACTACGAAGTAGTTAGAGAGCACTAGATAGGAAATGATGAGGGGATGCAGTCAACAAATCTTTGATTCATATATCATTCACTTAAAAAAAATATTCATATTACTTTGATCATTAAAGACTTGTTACGAGAAATAAAAAATGTTTAAAAAGTTAAATATATAATCTGTGGCATTGTAATCTCTTTAAAAATAAAGCTTGAAAGTTTTATACCGTGATAACTTTTATAATATTTCGTATAACGGTGTGAATTTCGTAATTAATTAGAGATAATTTATGGTGAACTCATGGCTACATATCGTGTGTCCGAATGATCATTTGCAAAAATAGAAGGTAATTTCCCAAAGTTTAAACCTTACACGTCTGTCATATATCCATTGTGGAGGTGACGTTAAAGAGTGTTGATTAAACTTCTTGAAAACGAGTAGAATATCAGTAGAGTATATCTGTTTATTATTATTATTTACTTATTTTTAAAGCTAATTAAACTTTGGAAGGTGTTAATAATAGAACACACATCTTCTTCTTTCGTTGTCAACAAAATGTAATTGGCGAAATCGAAATGAAGGAACAAGGCTGTGCTATAATTTACGAGTTCGTTTGATGCTACGTCCAAAGCGCTCCGCGGGAGACTTTATGTCTCCTCGTAATTTTCTTTTCACGCAGACCCGCACTTTCATTCCTTCTCAGTCTTCGACAGTCCCGAAAAAGTTATTACTCGGAGATATATCAATAGATGACTTGAGGAGGGTGAGCAATCTAAGTAGAAAATGATGTTCCTAACTTTCACAGATAAGTATATCGTTTTTAGGACGGTGAAATGTATGCCATCATTTGATTTTGAGGAAGCATCGATATCATATATTATTATTAGAGATGAGCGATTTCGATTCGATCCACTCGGAAGTCAATTA
Source organism: Rhinocypha anisoptera (assembly GCA_011762765.2). NCBI lineage: Eukaryota > Metazoa > Arthropoda > Insecta > Odonata > Chlorocyphidae > Rhinocypha > Rhinocypha anisoptera. Next base: position 8,910 of record WURS02061624.1, on the reverse strand, counting down.
TTTTAATACGATTCCCGATTATTTTGAATCGTTTATTTTGGTCCGATACTGATTCGATTCGTTTCCTTTCGGATTCAATTACGATTGCGATTCAGTTACGATTTAGATTCAGATCCGATTCCGATTCAGTTACGATTTCGATTTAGTTACGCTATCGATTTAGTTACGATATCGATTCAGTTACTATTTCGATTCATTTACGATTTCGATTCAGTTACAATTCAGATTCAGACACAATTTTGATTCCGTTACGATTCCGATTCAAATAAATTCACAAAATGCGACTCTGATCTATTCAGAGTATCCGATTTTTCGAGCGAATCGATTCACACAATACGATTCGAATCGATTCATTCCCTCTAATCGCCCATCTCTAATTATTATATCTTTTAATATTATTATCATTCATTAATTTTTGGCATAGCGTTTAAAATACATGACACAAGAACCGTAAGAAATACCTAACCAATCTCTTTAAAAAAAGAATTTTAATTCTGAATCGGGTTTCAGTACCACGTTTCACCTTCTAGTGATGTACAGGATAACTAGTGGCCTCTACCTCGTAACCTAGTCTGTCTCGGAACCTATGTTATATAATAAAAGCCTACGCTATGAAAAGTATCCTTATTTCCCGGTCCATTGGAGCACCTTGGTATTTCGGGATTATTACATAAAAAATTAACGAATATATTAAATGTTGTTCATAAAGCGAGATCAAATAGAAATCTTCTTAGAATTACGATATGTTTTCTAACATTTTCAGTTTTGAAACTAAGTGATAACATTTTTTTAATTTGGCCTTTATGGCACTCAGTTTCCCCTTCAAGGGAATGCTGTGCCCATTTAGATATTATATGTTCAAAACGCTACTCATTAGGATCTGAATACCCTTGTTCCCGTTCTAACATTAAATTCAGTCTATGTTTTATTTTATTACGGATATTCAACGTGTACCCTCGTATACAAGTTCTTATGTTGCAAAATATTACACGGAATACTTAAACGGAACCCTTGTCACTTTTTGACGATCGAATTAGAATTTTACGCTTTGAAACATCGATACCGAGGTCGTGTCCTTTTAGTTTTGTTGTGTAAATGAGAATTATTACCTTGAACTTTCTCATACGAAGGACATTCTCACTAAATTATGATTTCAAAAGTCAAAAGTAGGTCTGTGAGCCCGGAGTTGCACGCGATTATGGTGACGAAGGAAAATTAAAGACATTAAACTTATAAGAAGTAAGATAAAAAAAAGACCTTGGACGGAAGAATGAAGGCGGCATTTAAAGGCACTTCCCATTCATGCCTCAAAAGATTCCGTGTGTTTGTGGAATCGACCTTTTTTTTTTTAAGTCTTTAACGTTCAGTGAAGTCAGCCACGGCTCACATCGGCGGTAATTTCAACCTCGACGCGAAGTAAGATGGGAATAAAACGCTTTCAGGTTCTCGTGGGTTTTCCACCCCTCCTCTTCCTCGGAACGAAGAGAGACACACACACACACACACATCTTTTCCCCCCCCCGTCGTGCCCGCATAAGGATTACTGCCTCGAGCGTCCCTCTCGCCCTCCTGTCTTTTTGAGAGCGAATCCCCTTTAACCCCGGGGCAACTGCAGCACCTGATGTTTCCTCACTCTTATCGCGGCCCGTTTTGGTTTTGTCCCATCCAAGGTCGGAAAAGGAGAGAGACAAGGACGCCCGCAAGTTGTGTGACATCGCTTTGTTTGAAAACCGTCGCCGTGCCTCCATTCGTTGAATCCTTCCTGGACTGCAGCCGGGATGAACTGCGCTCGTTGCCCCGACAAGAAGAGGCGACGGGGAAGCGATTCTATTGATTCGAGCAACCTCCGCCTTTGGAGAAACCAAATTACGTCCCGAGAAATATTCATTACGATATACTTGACTCTCCTCCGCGGATTATCCTTGATTCTTCGGTCTTTCTGTCTGAGAGAGACGCGCTCATAAAAAGCTCGAGTTTCGCTAAGTACGGTGGTTTTTGTGTAAATATTATGGGCCTCGAGTTGTTTCTTGAATCATGCTCGAGGATATGGCTCCCCGTATATATAAATCTCCGCCGAAACATATAAACTTCTTTACGTGATAAAGCATGTTCATGGATTATTTGAAGCGACATTTACACACCTTTCGGAGAAATATTAAATTGCTCTACGCTCATATCGAGACTTTTTATATGATATCTCTATGAGTGTGGTTTATTTGTCTACTTCTGTAAGTTTTGTTTGATAAAAGACTGCACATTTTTTTCTGAAACTACCCAAGCGATTATTATTGCATCTTTCTTTATTTTATATAATACTTGTATGAGCCTTGTTAATTTGCCTATTTCTATATGCTTTGGTGGCTAAAGAACACACATATTTTTTTGAACTTGCCCAAGAGATTGTTATTTTATACGAGGGCAGTTCAAATATGATCGAGAAAAATGCTCTGACACGTTTATTTATTAACGAAAAGATATTAAAAAATTTACAGTTTTTCTAGGTACTTCCCCTCACTAGTTATACATTTTTTTCACCTCTCCGAAAGCTTTTTAATGCCGGTGTAGAAGAATTTCTTGGGAAATTCGGACAGCCGTGTGCGCACGAACTCCTCCACCTCGTCGACGGTGTTGAATCTTTGACATCCGAGGGCTTCTTTCAGTGGTTCAGACGTGTGGTAGTCGCAGGGTGATAAATCCGGACTGTAGGTGAGGCGTTCCAGTATCTCCCACCCCAATTCCGATATTATACCGAGCGTGAGACGTGCGATATGAGGGCGCGCGTTATCCTGGAGAAGAATCGCACTTCGCACTGGAATGCACCGCATGAATTTTTGCTCAAAGTTCAACAGTTTTGCAACCCATCGCGCCTAATTCCTTAGGGGTGCCTAATTCCATTCTATCATAAGGTCATATGCTTGTATGTTGAGAGGAGTGAAATAAGTGTTATTGATGATGAAGGGTAATCTACCGGTTAAGGTAGGTTTTTGATGAGTCTGAGCTTAGGTTGGTCGCATAAAATATAACCATATTCCCTCTTCAAATCTGCATACTTCCTACCCCTTATCAATTTGTCCAAAATCCCTATTCTGTTCCTACCCCTACACCGCTTACCCAACATTCTACCCTCTATTACAACCTTCAACAACCCATTGAGTACCCCAAAATCACCTTTGAGTACCCCTTCCATCCACCTTTCTTGTCTTTTCTGGATCTCTCGCAGCAAACGCCTCTCCTCCCCTACCATTCTCAACACTTCTTCGTTCGTTTTCCTCTCTGTTCACTTCACCTTCTCCTTCCGTCGACAAACTCACATCTCTCAAAAGCCTCCAATCTATGCTCATCATCCTTCCTCGTTGACGAGAATTCGGATCAATATAATACTACGCTCCATATTTGGGTTTTAACTAATCTTTATTTAGGGTCCCTCTCATTAACTCTTTACTTTTCGCAAATGCCTCTTTTGCTAATGCAATTATTTGTCTGATATCCATGACACTACGTCAATTCTCCTCTATGATGCTTCCGAAATAATTGAACTTTTCTACCTGTTCAAATTTATTACCTCCTAGCATGATATCAGGCTATCTTTCCTATTTATCGAAAATCTCATTACTTTCATTTTATTTAATATTATTATTATTACCCTCGTGACGGTGACTCGCTGGAATTTTTCCACTGCCATGAATCCTTCATCCAATTAATTGAAATTGTGTGAAACCCCAAGAGGTTTTAATTAATTACAGACATTTTACAGATGGTTGTATCCCCTTATTGGCTCTAGATGCCAAGGGTGTGGAAAGAATGCTTATCCATTCTGTTTTCTATGCAGTAATCACTCATTATTATAATCACCCAACTTTCTCAGCGTCCAAAGTCTTTTTGTGACGGTCCAGTGATTCTCCGTGATCCTCTTTCGCAGGGAAGCTCGGAAAACCAAGCGGGGCGTCTAAAAGCGGGAGATGTTTCTGGCTGTCGCGCGCAATTTCGGTGCACAGAACTTCAAGGCTGGGAAGTGAAAGGAGTTTAGGAAGCGGAATTTTTGGCGGGGAAGGCAGCAGGGGGGGAAGTATCTGTGGTCACGAGCTTCAAAGGGAAGAACCAGTTATTTTGAATTAAGCACCACCACACGAAAGTGCCGAATATGCATGCATCACAGCTTATTATACTCTTTGAATACTCCTTCGAATGCGTTCCCTCATCTCACAGTCGGTACATAGTTGATGGTTCGTGAGAGACCAATTGTGGAATGAATTACGTAGGTGTTTTTTTGGTAGGCAGCACTCTCCAAACTTAAATTTCCACTCGGAAAAGTTTTACCACTAAATTTCGGAGTTTTGAAATTTATTGAAGCCGAATTAGCCAAGCGAATTACTAAGCACCGCGAGATGTAGGTGTAAACGATAAAGGAATTGAAAATGTGGATAGTTTTGAAATACACTGAGGAGACTCTACTTGGTTGTAATTACATGATAAAAGATATTAATTATGATGCTTCATACATGTCCAAAACCAAATTTCACACTACACGGACTATTCGACTATCATCGTCAACATCTGGTCAGACGATCGCATCTATATAATCTGCATAATACCATGTATGCCGCCACAAGGACGTGTGGCAGGGGGTGAGCCACCACCACACATTCACATGCACTCTCAATGCACATGAAACAAGTTATGCATTACGCACAAAAAGAAGAAACTATCATGCAAAACCTAATACGAGAACAACAAAACATGCTGGACAATGTCAGACCGCTCACAACAAGCATGCATAACAACTAAAAACTGTCCTTACAAAATGCAAGGTCAAGACGAGGAACTACATTATAAATTCAATAAATAAAATATACATATATACACTAACTACCTTGATTAGGATGGCTATTACCAGATGACGACGATTATATTTCAAACTGGTCATGTAAAATTCAATTTGTTTTCTGGGAATAAACTTATAATCAAAACTAACATTGTTTATTAATAGTTTTTGCCCTTAATGTATTATTGTATTAAAGCTGTTCTTAAAAATTAATGTTAAACAGAAACGATTTAAAAATAATATTATACTTAAACATAAAAAAATCATTTGTCATTATTTGAAGTGGTCACTTCACGTAATGATAGTGGTTTATGTTAGGAAATATTACTTATTTACGTTCACTCAATTTCATACTCACTTATCATATTCACTTGCTTGTTCACATGTAACTAAAGTGTTGCTCGAAAAGAGGAAAATGCCCAGGGCTACAGAAACGATCAACACGAACTAGTTTGCAGTGAAGTTCAAAGTCATTCATTATGCTACAATTGACTGCCTTTTTGCGATGCACAGATTACATATCTCCGCCGCTCTAGCTCCAGGTTTTCCATTCTTCTCCACCGCCGTCACATCCCCCTTTCATCTTGCGAAATCCAATCCGAGCGCTCGCGAACCAGCCTCTTTAGTCGGGAGTGGCCATTTTAAGCCTGACAAAACGCCACTTGGTATGGTGATTGAAATCGGTCGCCATGGCGACGATCGGTATTTAATAATCCGTAATGGATATTCCGGGAGGGGACCGAGTGAAAGGAGATAAGGATCGCGTTAATACCGAGCGATTATTTATTTATCGCCTTTCTATTTCACGGCGTCACTCCGAGCAAAAGCTGGTCGGGTTGAAAAGAAAAGTGGAAGCTCAGAGACCCATTTATGGTCGGTCTTTATAAATATTTATGACCTCCAGGCTAAGGTTCTGAGGGCGACAGTGTGAAAACACCGCACAAGGAGGCCTTTACTCGATGGTTTGATGAAAAATAGAGGGAAGCGTGGTAAATCTGCATCCGCGTGTTACACTCGTAAGTCAGGAGGAGCCTGTGGGAGATGCGGTGGAATGAAGATAAACTACTCGCATCGTAAATGAATACCGTTTTAAAATGGATATTAGCAAGAGGAGTCGATTAAAATGGAATCTTTAAGGGTGGAGATTTAAGAGCAAGAAGCTTAACGAAGGCACATTTCTTTTGAAACCGTGCTTGTGAGATTGGGAAAGCTACTGAACCATCTATTAACCATTCCACACACTAAAAACAGGGTGAACTATTCCGTCGGAAAAGCTGGAGTAGGTTGGTCCGATGCTCCTCCTGACTGACGCTCTTAATAGTTGGTGTTTATTTAGATTTTGAGATACGAACAACACGTAATTGCTTCATTTCCCTCGCTGGTAGGTTCTCGGGTCCCAAAGCTTCGAAATTTCTAAACTATTCTATATTAATAAAAATCTAGAATAGTTCTATATTTTCCCCCTATTGTATCTGTTTTATCACCTTGTACTTACTATAACAGAGGACCATTACGGTATGAGCGGTCGTCGAATAACTTTCAAAAGGGGATCTACCTCAATAGCCAATCGGCTATTTCGTAATACTAATTCCTCAATCATTTTCCAGGGAAATCATGTGACGGAGAATTCACCATAAATTTATTTAGGTATTATGAATGTTATAAAATATTTACTCCGGATACTAAGTGTACCATCACAATGTTAGACAGAAACTCTCCTTAATGTTGAACTATAGATATGGGGGCTATCGATTTCTGGGAATTTAATTTGGAGTTAGTTCATTATTGGCGGAGCAGAAGAAATACTACATAGAAATGCGATTCTTCTCTGCTTAAATATCTGCCCTGTCATTCTCCAAGCAGTGCAAAAGCATTATACTGGAACTCCTTCCTTTGATATGGAACGAAAAAAATATATTCCAGGAATAAACTTCGTTGATTGAATATTTTTGCATTTTTTCTTCACACTCATGATATAATTCCTAAAGCTCTTCATTAGATTGTCTTGCTATAGTGTTAGTTCAATTAACTTTGTTTAATTCCCGTGTTACTAGCGACTCAAGAGTATGTATTTGGGCATAATGTTTGCGTGGTGTAAAGTCTCCCGCGGCCAGAATATTCCGTTGATGAATTACGTATGCTAGGGTGCTCTTTCTTTTAGACTGATCGAGTTTAAGGAATGGAAATTAATGACATGTGTTGCGACTATCAAATCATAATAGCATCAGATACATCGTTTCACCATTTCGTCTCAAAGCCCTCGTAGAAGCATTCTGCATTAACGCCTGCTTAGTATGGGGACTGTTTTACCACCACACTCGAGTGGATTCCATCAAGTCATATTCAAAATATAAATTGGCGAGCCGTTCCTCCCCAGAGAATAATGTGGTGGTTTTGTCGTTGCTGTTTGGTCGCCAAGGCGCGTCAAAAATTTTTTATTAGCGCACGGTGGTTATCCATTGCCTTCCACATTGCAGTACTGCTGGTACAAATACGTCATTTGTTATGTATTAAAGGAGGGGAAGCGAAATATTAATGATGTCGCAGTTTAAAGGTTTTTTCTATTGCTTTAGAAGATGTCGTCAGAAACGCCATATTCATTAGTGGTTCATTGCTGAATAATGACAAGAAATTATTCCAAATGTTATCCCTATAAATCCAAATGCACCCAACTCTCCTCAAACTTTTTTTGGAATGAGAGTATGCAAATTTCCGCCGTTCGTCTTGAAAAATAATCTACGCTTCCATCATCTACCACGATTCTCCGCACGTGTCGAAGTGGACATTGTTATCCGTTCGCTGCCAAATTCCTCAGCCTCGAGGCTTCCCAAAATCTTCTTTGGGTAAAATATAAAAGTGTTTACAAAAATTTGACCGCGGAGACAGGGAGTGACCCAGTTTCCGGGAGCGGTGCGGCCTCTTGCCGGAAGATGGGAGAATTTCACGTGGTGCATCCACCTCATGTGATTTCATATGTTGAGTGTCGAGACGGGGGGAGGGGGAGAGGGAGGGGAGGGAGGGAGTGCTTTTGAGGTCGCGAATATTTTGGGAGGACTAGAAGATGCCTGCGTGCTCAGGGTACGTAAGGCACTCCCGCAAGGGTTCTCCTCCTCTGGTAGGCCCTTTGCTAAGTGGGGAAAGTTTAAACGATGGGCGACACAGTTGGCCGGGGGCCTCAAGTTGGGAATAAGTTAACAATGCGAAACGATGGAGTAATAAAAAGGGTTCATTTAGATTTTGGGATCGTGCCAAGGAAGAAGGAGGAGGAGGATCAACCCGTGAAAATTTTTACCAAGTCTGGCACGCGCGTGTTACGTGTCGGTGTTAATATTCATGTCTCACCTTTCGTTTTCCTCCGCGTGAACCGGGACTACTCCAGATCACTTCTCTTTTTTTTGGCCATTGCAATTTCGCATCTGCCTCTGCACTTTGCGTTTGAAGTGGTATGTAGCACCAGATAAACTTGACTCTTTGATCTATCGACGAAGCCACTACGATTTGGATGGATATCGTAGTTATCGTATATCTTTTGAATGTTGTAGCCTTTGAATAGCTCTCGTAGCCGAGCATCGGAGAACAGCGGACGACTATCACACGAATGTAAGCCTAGGTTTAGGGGAGTGGAACGCAATTCTTAGACTTTGCTAAAACGTATCTAAAAATCACGCTACATCCAGGCATTATCTGTAAAGTGTATATTGTTGTCACTACGTACGACACTGTGGAATCTGAAATGATCATTACAACCTTTCTCAAATCTATGTTGTACTCAATACGATTCTAAAACTAATCCTAACTACTACGAATCCTATACGTTCGTACCACATAGGCAAGTCAAATTACGATAGTGACGGGCAAAAATGCAATCTGCAGTTTCTTAGCGAAAAATTCATTGGTGGAGTTAGTGGATGTTAAAAAACCTAAAAGTATTAAAATTTGAGCATGCGTTTGTTTCTAATCGTCTATTAATTGCAAAAACTGGAGAGATATATATACCACCACAGTGATCGACCCGAAGGTTGGTATGTTAAGTGTGGGTAGAGCTCACCTAGTACTAAGCCCACGGCGTGTGTGGAAATTCACACATC
>WURS02061613.1:0-10661 GCA_011762765.2 Rhinocypha anisoptera | reverse complement strand
CGCGGCCGAAATAGATTCTGCGAGAAAGTCTTTTGGGATGGGGGGGGGGGTCAAAATCGCCCCCGATTCATGCGTCGTCGACGACGTAGTGTGTGACGTGCGCCGAGATGGGGCAAGGGAGCAGGGGAACAACCCGCCTCCTCCCGCGAAGAAGAGCGTCGTGGGAAACGGATTGCTTTGACCCACTTCCGGCGGACCTCCGCAAGGGAAGACCGAGGTGCAACGATCGTTCATTTTGTGATACAAGGTCCAAATTCCGTTCGAACCGTGTTTTTTTTTTTGGAAAATTGAAGGTCGGCTCATAAGTAAGACTCCGACTACACTTTTGACTCTTGATAAAGCCTGACGGGAAAATGTTAAACCAAATCCGTTCTAAAAATTTTTTTCTGCCTTCTCACTGGTTCGCTTACATTCGAGATTAGATGAAAATTACCAACGGAAGAAAAATAACAATAAACTTCGTAAATGTCCATTTATATTCATTTATTTATCGTCTCAGAACATGGTTTCGATAAAGAAATAATGTAGAGGCCTTCGCTTCGTATATTTTTGTTTAAGGAGCACTGGAAACACGCCCAGTTTCGATGATGTTCGTCATCATTTGGTGACATAATGGCCAGATGGTGACGATTATCGTCGAAATCGATCCGTTTTAAATGCTCCTTTCGTGGAAATATACAAAGTGATAACGTCTATATTGATTCACTATGGGATTCCAGAACGTCACGGCCTCCTCAGCGAATTTTTGGTTTCGGTACTTTGCATCGTCTTCAGTTTGGTTCTTCATCATACAAAGTATCGAGACCACGTTCATGTAAAAAATGTTCTTAATGTTGGTGGAATGTACAAATAATAATTAATTTAATTCCATCATGGACAAATTCCGCAACCCGAAGCCCGAAACCGTGAAAATTATCAAAATTGCCAGTGACTGAACTTTCTAAGGTTTTACTGTCGGCAACTCTACTTATATGTAATTATCCAGACTCTAGGAAATTAGTAATAATGGTATACTGTAGGATTTTTGACCGGGCTGCTAATTACTCTGATTTAAATAGGTGGAAAATGATTTGGTCTAATTCGATTAGTTATTTTTAAATTGAAACGATCACTTACAGCTTACCATTCGACAAGCACCCTTAGGCTGGATTGGTTTGTGCTCGGTAGATAATTTTATAGTTATGGATAAGGTCGGATTCCTTCTTAGTGTGAGAATATTTTTGAAAAATATTACAAGGGACTGCTATGAAATCCAGAAATGCATACTTCTCTTATGGTACCTAGCATTACACAATATTAATAGACTAGTAACATGGTAAGTTTTTTGGAATTTTCGAAGTCTTATCCACCAATATGGAAGTTACGCACCATCATACCTATTTGGGTTTAATGGCTTCCTTAATGATTTATGGGCTGATTCTTCAAAATTTATTTCAACTTGTGAAAAAGTGAAATATAGTAATAGCACACAAAATAAAGTATAATTTTGAGCAACATTCACTGAAGATCAACATAAAATTTATTCTGTAATGAATGAATGCAAATTAATTCCATCGAGAAAAGTCTTTGTCACTCCCATAGTCCCTCTGCAATGATACCGCAAATATAGAGGAATAAATAACGGTCAAGTCACTTAAATAAATTATTAACATTATGAATGTAGAAATCTACACAAAATTAAAAGGGCGTTGATTTCCATGGTTCGTCATGAAAACAGAAAAATGACGGCTCATTGCCGTAATGCTGTCAATTTGCTATTATTAATAAATTTCTTCTTAAAACCTCTGGAATTAATGGAAAAACATTTTGAATGAATTTTCACTAGATACATAAATGTGTCATGAATATCTGCGAAGAAAGTGAAATTGAGGAAATTTCGGAACAAATCGCCACTTGTTTTTAAATTCGAGAATCCTTAGCTCTGGAGCACTGGGGTTGAGCACCAGTATCTTTATTTCATTCCAACTTTCATTACAAAAACATTATTTGAAGCACTTGGGATTAAAGAAAGGAAATATCCAAATTCATTTGCTAAGGCTTTTAATAAAAAAAATTAAGCACGATAGGTGATTCAAAACCATTATTAATCGCTAAATGAAAACTCAAAAGAATTAGGAGAAAATAAAAAAAACTAAGGAATTTGACCTCCACGAAAAATGCCTGTTTCAATTAAAACTTTACTTGCTCTCTTTAGTGAATCGACCCACTTAACCCACAAAATAACTGAAATTGAGATTCATGATGTACGTAGAAACTGATTTCTTTGATTTCATCATTTAATGAAAATATATTTATGATTTCAGATTACATATTTTCAAAAACCTATTTAAACAATAGGAAAAGTACGTAATTGAAGAAATTCTCACCTATTATCTGGGGGGAGGGGGGTGCATTTTCGGAATTCATAGTTTTGCTAATTGCTAATTTTTCTAACACTTGAATGTAAACATATACAGCGTGGCTGATAAAATATGTGACAACAAACAAAACACAGATGAGTAGACCATTAAAAAGATCTACTTGTAAAAAAATGAGGGTGTTTAACAGAAAACTTTCTGTATTTTATGAATTCTTAATAATGCCTTAAGTTGCGGTTTCCTTAAAGTTGATGACATAATTTATTCTTACACTCATTTGGAATGTAAGAGCATTTAATGAAATCTCTTCTACTTGTTTGTGTTGGTATTATAATCCCTTTCAAACCTTATAATTCAACATTCCAAAATATTCATTTACTGATATTTTCCTGAGACAAGCACCGTTGGATTCTTATTATCTAGATCCAAGATTATCATTTCCGAGTTTTCTTTGCAAAAAGTTCGACGCATGGCATTTGTTTTGGCTGAATACTGGAGATTTTGATCTTCTTAGAATTCGAAAGAATTCTAATTTATTCCGAAGTCCCCGGGAGCAGTTTTCTTAAATCAGAATACGAATCGTTATATCTTCTTTTCGTATCTTCTTTCTTTGAATCATCATCATTCCATCGTCACAGCGTCATTAAATCCCTTCGAAAGATGAGAGAATTGTCTCCGAGTGCCTTCCAATAGTATAAAACACTTGGAAAAACAAAATCTTTTTCTATCTAATATCTAGGCATGATTATCTAATTTAACGAACACATTTCCACTCATTAGTTACAAGATTGTGGATGTACACACGTGTGCAAATTTAACTGTAAGTGTTTTCGTTGAAGAATATTCTCTTTCGATAACGAGGATAAATCTGCACCGCTGAATACAACGGACGCTGATATCAATGGCGTGTGGAAACCGGTGGTGGTTTCCATGCGCCATTGATAGCGTCGACAATGACCAGGCACAGTGACAATATAATTCGAAAAATTCTGCATAAAAAGTCCTTTTCTTCCATGCATTTCGTTCCGATTCCTTTCATTCCTACTACCTCTTTCTAGCTGTGAGGGAACAGATGCAATTCCGCACTCACCGTTCGCCTACATCGTTTCACTTTGGTAAAATGTTAAAACAACCAAAGCGATGGAATGGAAAGATTCCAGGCTTCTCGGGAGAGTGAAGGGATGGGGTTTGTCGGGGGGTGGGGTGGGGGTGGGTATGAGGACTCTCGATGTAAGGGGAGGAGACCAAGGAAACGGGGCAGGGGGGGGTTCAACCATCATTGTAATTCTTTATTGATCCGGAGTTTCCCGCACACCGATAGGGAACGCAATCACTCCGTTTCTATGTTCCGGCTCATTCAGCACATTGCAAAACCTCCCATTTTTTCCCCCCTTGCGAGGCATTCGATTATTGTCTTCCCATTCACGTCGTGTCGAGGCAAGCATTTCCTCACGTCTCACGAACAAAGCAGCTATCGCCTCCCGAGTCGAAAACACTTATAACGATTGCATTGATAGGAGAAGTCGTGGAGATGGATACCATTCGCTCTGGGGGTCTTTACATCTCATATCCTTCCACTCCTTTAAAGCAATTCTAAAACTACTCCTTTCACATTCGCAAACGCTACACTGGTGATTTCATATGTTTGGAAAATACAGCGCTAACAGAAGTGCGCATCAAAAACCAGTCGGAGAGTGATTTGTCTAATGTAGTCCCTTCAATCAAATACGGCAGTCTGAGAATCGTGTTTCAGAATCCTTTGGAGAAAATGTGGTATTGGACACTGACCATAGGTAAGGAAACCGCTTTCAATCAAATAAATACACCGAAAAGCAACACCGAGGGAAGAGTTCGGATGAAATATGGTGGAGACAGGAGGGGTGACATTCAAAATGTTTTCCATTCCTCAACTGGTTAATACAATTTTTAAAAAAAAGCTCAGGAACTACCGCATCTAAAACGCGAAAAACTGTCTGACATAGTTATCACCATAGAAAATTTGCCCAGAGTAAACATGGAAATAAACTAGTGTCGAATAAAAATGAAAGAAACAAAGGAAAAACTAGATGTAGATTTTCGAATCCGGCTCCAAATCCTTGAAAGTTAATGTGAGAACGTCGCTAGAAAGAAATTTATTGAAACAACTAATATTATAATGACAGAAGATGTAAGACTTTTTCACAAAATAAAGATTTTAATGCGACTCACTGATCTGGTCATCATCTACATCAGGTACAAGGTCTTGTACCTGATGAGCTATGTACTCATTGAGCTGAAACGCGCGTTGTATTAAAATCTTTATTTTGTGGAAAAGTATCTTCTGTCATTATGTGTTCCTTCCACTAAATCATGCCTGTATCTGTAAAAGTTAACTAGTGTTTTCTTCAAGTCAAAGCATGCGAATATGAAAGAGAATGTCATCCTTAAAATAAAACGAATAATGACACTCCAGATAGCTATGTATAAGTGCTGCCAATATCACTGCCAGGGTATTATGAATGATCGATTCCGTGTTTATAGGCCGAAGTACAACATCCATTAATATTTGGTGCTCTTCCAAAACAAGATATGTCGTATAAGATCTCTGGCCGCATTAATCTTTCTTGAAAGTAGATGCAACTAGCAGTATTTTGCCTCAAATCACTGGTGTTTTCAGTCTTCTATTTCAGTTCAAAGAGATGTATTCCTTTCCACAATGTATAGTTATTAGAATTTAAGACTAAAACTTTTCTAACTATTGTGTCAAATCTATATCTTGGATTATTTTCCTCCGTCTCTGTATTTAATTCGTCTATTTAATTCAACAGAGACTCTAAATTGCCTGTCTCTTCCCCCAACTCACCCACGCCGACTTTTCTTTCGCTGACTATATATATAATATATATATACATATATGACGTCGTGGTAATCCAATGGGTAAAGTGCTTGGCTACTAGACCCGGGGACGCCTCGGGTATTCTTCAACTAAAACGCAATCTGAGTGATTTTCTAGGTACCGCATCTTCGTGGGAAAGAACAGGCGGCACATGGAAATGAACTGACCCCATTACCGTGATGTGATTTACACCTTACGTTTGGGTCTTTACCCTCACTTATAAAACAGATCATAAGGTTGACGACTGTGGTGGATATATTTGAACATGTACAACTCATTAATTTCATGTTCCATTTCTAAATTCGAGCTTAATTGTCTACTATCTTCATCATAGCTTTCCTGTAAACACTCCCTCCAATATTTTGTATCCAGTCTTATCTAATGTTTCAAATCGAAGAAAACATTACTTACTTAGGAAGAAGTCTTAGAGGAAAACGGGCATATCGCAAAGGATATGAAAAGAAGAATAACGCTAGCAAAGAAAGAAGGGGGATTAATGTTAGAGGGGGATGTAAATGAATTATCACACACAATTGGGTTGAATACTAGGTGGGCTCTATCCTCACTTATCAAATCGGCGATAGGGATGGATATTGTGGTGAATATATGCATGAATATATATATATATATATATATGATCTTAAACCTTAGCTATCCACCATTAAAACGTAGCCCTTTGTTTATCCTGACCTTTCAGAGTCGAAACGTTACAACGGAGTCGAGTTAAAACGAAAAAGGTATTCAAAAGATCGTCGAGGGGCCACCGGAGATAATCTGAGGAATCGCGTTTCGGAAGGAGCGGGGAGGAAGCACTCAAGGCTAAGGATCTACGCGGGGAGAGGTCAGGTGAGAAGGAAAGGGCATGTTGACTCTTTGAAAAGAGAGAGAGAGGGGCATAGGGAGTTACAAGAGGGCTGTCAAAGGCGGAGACCTCCGGGGCCGTCCCACACAACAGGAAGAAGAGGACTTGTACAGCGAGAAGGAGGGAGATGGCGCGTGGGATGCTCCTGAAATTTGAATCGGATCGCCCCAACGATTCCATTCCGGAAGCTGAGTCCTCGTCGTCTCCGCAAGGGTTCTCGCCGGGCACCCGACGGAAGGAGAGGTAACGCGACGCCGCGGCGGCGACGCCTTGGGGCCGTCGCGGAGGGCGTCGACGGCGGCGTCCGTATTTTCCGACGGTGACGGGCGACGCGTGAATCGGGAATGTAAAGGTGCGATGGGAAAAAAAAACGAAAGTTTTCGTGTCCATGGAGATTGAAAGAGATTCTTTTTTCATTCTCGGGGATTATTTATTTATTTATGGGTACACATTGCAAGTCGGCTACAAGCCGGGTGACAATCCATGAATATGGCCCACGTTCAACAATTACAAAGATAATAGTATACAAAAAGACCCCTAGAACGTTTAAAAAAACATATAGATATTTATAAAACACAACTCACATCTACAAAGAATATTTAACATCTACAAGAAAAGAAAACAATTAACATGTACAGGATTGAATCATTAATCAAATACTCCTCGCATTTCCTCCTAAAAGTTTTTAGGGATTTGGGTAAGGGCTTATGAAGTTCCTCAGGTAACCTGTTCCACTCTCCAATACCTCTGTTTAGGAACGAAAATTTAGCAGTGTTTGTTTTTTGGGCCCTGCACCTTATCTTGTGGCGATGGTCGTTTTTGTCGAGGCAGAGTGGTTTCTCTAGTTCTCGTTTTAATTCATTCCATCCTTTTTCTCCGTTGATGATTTAAAAATATTGCAAATAACCTGTTCAATTTTCTTCTGCTCTCTAAACTCTGCTTTTTTTGCTTTGTTGACATTTCCGTTGCCCTGGCCTTCCTTTTATGCCGTCCTAATACTCAATCCATGGATTTTGAACCCTTAGGCCACGTTTGGTCATTGGCAACTATCTGTTAATAAATACACGGTCACATTAACCCCTACTGGAAAGTGGTTACTAACGTTTCCGCGTGTCAAAAATTGAAGCGAATTCAATTTACGGTATTTTTGTACATTTATACTGTTTTCAACTGCTATATAAACTCACGGCCTCAAAAAGGTTTTGAAAACAATAACTTCACTTCACTTCAATTAGCAACGGCATTCACCAGTTCTCCGCTACAATAGGTCTAGAAAACTATTATGTTAAAAACGAATCTTTCAAGATATTATTGCACATAAGTTATGATTGTACTAAAAATGAACTATTAATGATCGCTGACTAATGAATCAGGAGTGAAATGTTTTGCTTACTTCGTTAGCCCTTACTTCGTCTCGAGGGTGAAGGCCATTAAAAGTCATAGTGCCCCCACAAAGTGTATGTAACAAATCTACCCTTATGGAGTAAAATCTCATTGGCTCCTAATTTGTATTCTACTCCAATTTGACGAAGAAACTACTGCTAGCATTCTAAATTCTCTCAATTCTCTCATTTTTTAAAGAAATACTGAACAGTTTAAATGAAAATACTCATGAAGTAAACTAATTAGGAGATTATGAAATGTGAACTCCTTGTCATTTTGCACATGTGTAATTTTAATCGGAATCGCTATTAATTGTGTCAGAGAAAATGGGTGTAAGGTTTTCCCACACTTTTTAAGGGTAGTTTTTTATTCGTCCTTTAGTCTCAGAGTTCACTTCCGAATGAGACCTCATAAAAACAATATTTTGACCTAAGATGTGTGAATTTCTCGCTCCTAAATCTTTCCAGCAAACTTTGTGGTAATGAACAAGTAGCCTTTATGCTCTCTAATTTGTGAATTTCACTTGCCCCGGGGCTTTATCTAAGCGTGGATGAGAGCCTCTTCAATGTTGAACCATTTTTGGATCGATGGCTTCAGTAGCGTATCATTGATCCATGTGAGCCATCGAACTTTCGAGGAAAATATTGAGACGAATAAATTAAACACAAGAAACCTTAAAGGTCCGAATAAAAAATGAGCAGATGTATAAGTTTGTACGTGGCATGTTTATTCTTGAAAAAGATTTGCGATTAAATTCTCACATCAAGCAATGATTCATTGCATGTATAAAAATATTGTACAAGATATTCATAAGCTTCATGTTGAAACGGGTTTTACAAATGTAAGCATACAACATGGAGTGTAATACCTCCCACTCATTCGACTTAAAAAAATTAATTGCAACAAAATTCGCAGTGAAAACAGAGCTGTTTACTTGTTAAAGTGTTTGAGTTAGAAGCGTAATAAAATAATAGTTATGTGTTTAGTTTTCATATGAAAATTGTATGCGCTATTTAATAGATAATCATATTAAGCATTTCAGGCACTACAATGGGACAACCTTCAACATTTAAAAAATAAACTTAACTAAAAACCATTAGCTAATTTAATCTGTTATAGTGTTATATTTTTTATATACAACGGAGTCAGTTGTTATCTCCAGTTATTTATGAATGAACAACTAAAAACAGTAACTTTTAATTAGTTTTTTAAAATACAAGAAAAATACATTAACACCGGTTAAAGAAATTATCATATTTTTCTTATAATCGTTATAGTAAAATTTTGTTTTTAATATTTCCTTGAGTTTTTGCAGTATTCTTCCAATTCAGTGATAATCGTTATTAACTGTTAAATATACACACCAATGCAATGGCACACAATAAATGTGTACCTTATATAGGTGACTTCTAAATTTTTCCAAAGTATATGTTCTAATGTGGTAAAACCAGTAAAATTTGCCTTTTTTCTATTCATCATCGTGAAGGATCGAAATTGAGTTTGATAAATTTTCCAACCTTCATGGTAAAATGAAATGAACGATTAATTTTTGATTAAAACCATTTCTAAGAGACTGTTTCGCATGGTAGTACTTCGAATTACGACTCTTAAGTTTACAACTTACGTAAAATTCTATTTCATATGATCACCACCCTTGCACATTCATACAGGTGAGTTAAGCAAACCGTGGCGTTGCGGTGTTGGAAAGGAACGTTATAATTTTTGCGACAGTGGTATTTCACCACTTGTTTTAACCAGAAAGTCTTGCGCATGGTGATCTTATATATATCGAGATATTTTTCACAGAAACAATGCCATCATTTTTTATGTACGCGACGTCAAACAGCAAAGGCAGCTTTCCTCCGTCTTCGACCTTGACGGAGGTTTTTCATTTCTCATAGCAATATGACCTTATAAGAGTACACAGCGGTGAAATGTATCGTGCAGGTCCATTTCGGATGTTCAGGAATTAACGTGACTGTCGCAGAAAATTTTACAGTACAGCTGTGTACGCATCTGTTCGGATTCAGATTAGAGTGGTCATTGAGATACAGCAGAAGCCCAACCTGACCGATAGAATGCCAAGATTCGTTACATAACGACTTCTGGAAATAATGTTCTTTTAAAGAAGGTTTTAGAACGTGCATAACGGAAGAAGAAGTGCATTTATAGGAATGCTTCTTTTTAAGAAGTGATTTTGGCACTAGCAACCGACGAAGGGACGCTCCGTGGAAAATTCAAGGTAACCACAATGAAATAAGCAAAGCCGTCTCTCTGTACGGTTTCCTTCCATGTTCATCTTTTTTATTTGTCTTTAAGGTAATGAAGGACTCTCATAATCTCTGATCTTCTGATCACAGAAAGTCACAATATACGTGTTATCAGTTTGAAACAATAATTTTCAGAAATGGGGAGGGGACAGTGTTGATTTTTGGTGATTCCCGTTTCGCCAAGTTTCGAGTTGAAACTCACACAGAAAATATGTTAACAGTATAAAAATGGACTGCAAAATGCACGATACGCAAGTTCAGGTGCGTTTCTCTCACTCTCAAAGTTTATTTTTTCTTCTAAAATATGACAGGAATGGTTACACGAGTGAGTTGTTAATCACGAGTGGTTAAATTAAAATTTGAACAAAGTATTTATTTTATATTATATTTTAGTATGATTTTTTCTATTATTTTGACATATTTATTATTATTTTGTGCTGTTACGTTTTTATTATAATTAATATTATCATTTTTATTTATTAATTATTATTTTTTACAATTTATTTTCTTTGTTCAGAGGGCTGTTGAATGAAGATTTATCTTGTGACGGTGATCCATGTCGGAGAGGCCATGTTTTGGGAACTGAATTAGAGGTTATCCATTCAGTTAATCTTCGCTCACCATGACCGTTTCAAAGATTTACGATAACTCACTCATTCAAATTACGACTTCAACTAAGAACACTGTGGTGGGATCAACGATGATCCGCCACGAATACATGCTTCTCCGTTGAAACAAGGTGAGAATCTCATATAGATACGACGGGTCATCTAAAGTTCTGCATTAAATGATTATATATGTATATATATATATATACATATATAATATATATGTATATATATTAATACATATATAATCATTTAATGCAGAACTTTAGAGG
Source organism: Rhinocypha anisoptera (assembly GCA_011762765.2). Classification (NCBI taxonomy): domain Eukaryota; kingdom Metazoa; phylum Arthropoda; class Insecta; order Odonata; family Chlorocyphidae; genus Rhinocypha; species Rhinocypha anisoptera. Next base: position 34 of record WURS02061613.1, on the reverse strand, counting down.
ACCCGTGTATCTATATGAGATGCTCACCTTGTTT
>WURS02061603.1:0-10661 GCA_011762765.2 Rhinocypha anisoptera | reverse complement strand
TGCATGCCGACGAAGGTCTTTGAATGTTTTAAGAGTGTGGGGGTTTGGAAAGCGTTTGTGTAAAGACCACGCACTTTGTTTATTTTTTAAAGCAAGAACTGTCTCACACGACATCCAAGGGGGGATCTTCCTCGACCAGGGGTTGCCGTGAGGAATGCAGTCCCTTACAACGGCTGCCAACCAGTCATAAAATAGGTTGAAGGCATCGTCTACTGAACCTTGCTTCAAAAGACACCATGAGAGACAACTGAGGGTGTCATTAACATGCACCCAGTCGGTCCTCTTCCAGATGGGGGTAGGAGGGCACAGGGAAGGAGGGTGGGTGGCCCTGGGGGACAAAAGCGGCCACCCGCTGTGTTCCAAGGATACTAAATATAAAGGATATTAAATATTAACCTTGTTAATTTACAGCCAGATGACTGTGGTGACTACTATAACTGATGCTGTCTAAAGGCCACCTTAGGTCTTGGTGCATGCACGGGTGCATGATCTCGTCGGAAACATTATCTCCCAGAATGATGGAATCGTGCACGGGAAAAATAGAACCTGTCCTGATTTTTTCTCATCATGCACACGCATGGTGCTTGCGTGATCAGTGCTCATCGGCCATGTTTGTTATGTGAAATCTGGAGATAACCACATACCATAAAGTAGAAAGATTATAAAATGTTGTGCGTGCAATTATTTAATCGAACCCTGGGAGATAAATAGTCGGAAATCTAGAAGCGGAAAGTATTATGTTACTTAAGGGTTGGTAATACGATGATGTGTACAACATCTGCACAGTTGGTTCCACTGTCAAAGTGGCAGATACGTACACGCAGGTAGCGGCACATAAGACATTCACTGCCACTGTGTGCATGTTGCATAATGTACACAACATGTGAGGTAAATCTTCATTGCCAGATTCCTTCATGCGCATGAGATATCGTTTCCAACGAGATCATGCACTGTGGTGATCTAAGATGGCCTTAAGTCATGAAATCAGTAGCAGCAGCCATGTATGTAATCTAATGAAGTGTTTTCCAAAAGTGGGTGCCGTGACCCCCTCAGGGGTTTTCACTGCTTCAGTCTATTCAGGGGGAGGCAACAAGAATCGAGGGGGCATAGTGTAGAGGCAGGTTCCCGACCGAAGAGTGGCGAAAGGGTGAATGGTGGCTCCAGGCATTAATTTAGGGTGGTGGGCCATTGCTTGGGACCCGGCTTCCTGTGGCTTCTTTCTTTTACCAAATGATGCATAACATCTGCAAGAAGGAAGATATTCCTAACAAAAGCTTGTGGGGCTACGTTCCCCTCCCATCTGAACCCAGCTGTAATAAAATTTTCTTAAATGATTTTCAGGTGTTGAAAAACTGTAATCATTAGTCACCCAATTTGGTAAACTAATTTAAAGAAGACATTTATTGCTGACCTTATTTCCACAAATTGGAATGTTCACAGTACCACTATATAATATCATTTAATTTAATTGAATACTTGTCATGTAAAATTTTAAAATGAATTTTAAAAATGATTTACCTTAATAATTAATTTTTGTATAAAATTTCATGCATACCTTTTTATTTTTTGAGAACTCTGACTCATCCTAAGCTTGTATGTTCATCGATGTCCTGGTAAATAAGTTTTATTTACATTGGATTAGTTGTTATTTTAAAAAATTTTATTTTTATAACATTCCCAAGTTGCTGATTAAGTTTATGAGTCTGATTATAAGTTTAAGTTTTTGATTATTGGAGCATTGAGATTGAATTTCTGGAGCCTAGGGGGGGAAGTGGATTGAAAAAGTTTGAGAAACACTGATTTAATGCATCTCTGTTGTCTTTATTCTTACTTGAAGGTGTGGGGATGATGAACTACTGGGTGTTTGAAACATTTAATTCATTTTTCATTTATTAATTTTTTGTATGTGAATTGAAAATTTCATTCATGTCCAAAAAATATTATCTTGTGTAGTGGAAATTCCATAATTTACGAATCTTGGATGACATTCATAACATAACTTAACTCTTTCTGGTGCTATATCTTTGATATCAACATTGGGAGAAAAATGCTTTTTGTGATAACTCACTCTCTATAAGCCATACTCCTTCAAATGGACTATTGTAGAATATACAGTAGAAGTCCACTGTAACGAGAGCTGATAACTGACGAAAAATCTCTCGTTATAACGCACACTCGTTATAGCCGACTGTCATTTAAATTCATCTCTTTCGGCATTTATAACGGCACCATAAGTGGGTGAAAATGAGCCATGAAGTAGTTGTATCAGTCCTTCTGCAAATGCATTGAAAATAGATCGTTTCATTTAAAAAGATTTAAAATATTGCCACCAAAACTCACGCACTTGTAACTAATGTACATCATGCAACAGTCTTTGGCAACGTTTCATGAACAATCATAGATAAGGTATAACAATTACGATTCCATAAATAAGAGTAGGGTCGAGAGATTGGCCGTCCTGCTAAGGTCAACACAGGCAAATGGGACCACCCTATGGGATCTCCTTCGCTCTCGGTCAGAGCTGGTGAAAAGTAAATTCCTCCTTGTTTGTTTGTTCCCTCGCTCTCTGACTTTCAACTAATCCCTTCTCTTGCCTGTCGATGAAAAAGGGACCTGAAATGGGGACCTCCTGTTGATTGGCAGTCTCTCCCTCCCTGTCTGACCTTCAACTAATACCTTTTCCTGCATTGTCTACAAGTCTAGCTCATAGTTCCATATGTTCTTTTATTCCGATTGATCGGCTATAAGGACGAAATAGGACCAGGAAATGGCAGACTGGAGCACAGATTCCAAGATAAGTTGTTCAGTCATTCCCCTGAAAAGTCTGTGGCATAAAATCACAGTCTCCTTTCGTAAAATTACTACATAGTCTTTCGTAAAGCCGGCTTACAATGTAGATTCGCGAGGCATGACAATGTAATGCATGTTTTAATCCTGCGAGTTATGCAACACAAACAGCAACAATGACCAAAATCTACTCACTATAGCGATAGTGCAGATATGACCACTCGTAATAACCAGCGGAACTCCCTATGTTTTATCACGTGGACCAACCAACGCAAAGCGATCACTCGCTATAGCGTTACTCTTGTTATAAGCCATACTCGCTATAGCGGACTTCTACTGTAGCTCAAGCTAATATAAAAAATTAACCCTCCCCTTGGACTGCCCTAGATGTGGTGAAAGGGCCTGTTGTTTCACATGGGACCCCAAAGCCATAATGCTTGGAGCAATGGTTCCTCATGGTAGGGTCACCCATGATTTGTAGTGACACCAGAAAAAAGTTAGTATGTATTTGTAAATTTCATTTAAATTTTCAAGTATTAATTTACAAAGTCTAGTTTCCTCGATATTTAAGTTCCACAAAATGAAGTCCACGATCATTTTATCCAAATTGAGGAAGACAAGTGAAACCAGTTCAGTCATAGTTACTGAATGAGAAATATAGGAGAGTAGTTAGCGATGAGCTGGAGGGTGATAGAATAGAATGATTTCAGTGAAAGCAGATCCAAAGAACTAGATTGCAGTGAATGCTACTGAGTGGAAGAAAGGAATGGAAGAAAGAAATGGACGTAGGTGGGTAGGACAGTGGGGTGGGTAGAACAGCGGGGTGGGTGCAGTGGCTCGAGGAAGTTATTGAGATAATATCGGGCAGTAAGATTGGTGAAGTGATGGCTTATTGGAATATTATTGTCTGTGGATGAAGGAAGAGGTGGGAGAATATGGATTAAGGATATGAAATGGCCATGGGGAGAAATTATTGTAGTTTTTACAGTGTTTAGTCACAATAAACGCCTTATGCAAACACTAAAACAGACTGGTACACATGAAAAATGCCAAGATGATATTGGTGGATACCAGTTAGATACATGATAAGGCACGGGTATGGGAACACTTTTATAGGTTGAAATATTTGCGTGGAAGAAGATGCTATCTCTGACCAAAACTCACAGAGAAGTCTTCAAGAGGTTAGAAAAAAGTTATGAGGGTCAATAAAGGTAATGCAGTATTTGCAATAAACAGTAGCAGTGAAGTAATTAAAGTTCATGTAATTTTATGCCATATCTAGTGATCTCCAAATTTTAATAGGAGAGTCATAAGCACAACATATTACAGATTGAGCAAAAAGTGGTGTTTTGATGCTTAGACGCCCTTGTTGTTTGCGTGTTGGTGGATGTCCAGGACCAAGGGGGTCTCAGAATGAACCTTAATTGCATATGTTGTGGTGATAACTGCCTGTGGCTTAACCAAATCAGGATCAAAAAGGGAACATCCTTCTCTTACAGTTTCTACCGATGGCTGAGACAGGTGACCTGCTCCGGAATGTGAAATCTCATCTGCTGCTGTTCACAGCCCCCCCCCCCCCACGCATTCGTTTTACACGTTTGTGAATGATGACTGCAGCATCCCTCTAGGAAGTGCTATCTTTCTCTGTTAAGAGACCAAAAGCCCCTTTTGGGGAACCCCTTTATGATGGGGCAAAGTGACAATTGACAGGGGATGAACGGTGATGGTGTTCTCTCGGTAAAGTTAAGGAGTGTTTTTTGGATATCCTTCCCATTATCCAGGACAGAATTGTTTTGGTGAACTTGTCTTCATGTCGAAATCTCTTCAAGAAGTGAAATGCATTCCATTTGTGGTTGGTTTTGTAAGATTTGGTGTTTTTCCTGGCTCAGGATTTTGACGAAGTCTTTGCGGGTTTTTCACTGGGTCAGGGTTTCAGCTGACTTGTTTTCATTTCAATTGTCCTCAGGTCACTGACAAAGCTGAAACCCTGACCTGGTGGAAAATCCATGAAGACTTTGACAGAAGCGGTTGCTTCAGAATGTTGGTTTTGTTCAAGCGAAATGAAAAAACCAACTTGGTTTTGTTCAAGTCTTTGTTGTCAACGTTGGAAAAGTAATCATGGTGAATTCTTAAGTAATTGGTGCAGATGGGTCAGTTTCTGACTCAGGAATGCCGAAATATCTTAATGCAATCTTGAGGACAAAATAATATTTTTGATACATTCATTAAGATTTATTATATCATTTGTTATGATTTGGATGAAACTATCATTAAAATGTGGGTTATTCTAAACGTTGTTGTAAATTATTAATGCTTGAAAGATGGTTGGAATTTGAGTCCAAATATTCTGTAATAGAGTAATATCTCATCCCAAATTATATAATATCCAGTTTGTGGCTCTCTTCCCATCACCATCGATTCACTTAACGGTTAATTTTTCAATGTGGAGGATAACATGCAGCTTCTTAATGAGTACTTTTGGCGTGTGATATTCAGGAGATCCTGAGAAGAGGGGGAGGATGATCAGTTCCCTTATTTGTCTCACCTACGGTCTTCAAGGAAGTTCTGATAGCTAATTTATAGCTTTGAAATTTAGGATTTTTACAAGCATAAATTGACATTTGTACCAAGGACATGCCAGTTATTAGTAAAAAATGACTATTACCCCTTGGGGTAACTATTACCGTGAATGAGCGAATATCAGTCCATCCCTTTTTTGATGAAAAGTCTGCCTTAAAACGTAATGGTGGGGGGGCTATTTTCTGGGGCACCACAAAAGTTAACATTGACATTTCATTGTGTATATGTGCCCAAAAAACAATAGGGAAATTGGCAAATAATATGCAAATATACATTGTGGCAATAAATACAATGATACTGACTAAAATGGTTGAAATGTTATTGTTATTACATTATTTTCTATTTTGGGTAATTATTTTTTTAGTTGTTCAATGAAACTTTCTAATTCGTAAAAATGTTTAAATGCCATAGAGTAGGGTGAGATGTGGTGGAAGTGATCCACAATCAAGTAAATGAGGTGGACACTTTAAAGTGGTAATTGCAAATTGTCCCCTCATTTATTAGGTAAAAACATTTATTGACAGGAGGAAGGTTTCTGACCGGGACCAAGGGTCATATAAAGTCCATATCGAGTAGGTTTTCTTAGAGATGTTGCCCTACACAATAATATATAACTGTCTATTTTATTTAGACACAAACTAAAAATTAAACATGAGTGAGTTACATTATGATAAATTGAATTTACAGCAAAGGTAAATACTGAATGTAAATTATAATTCTAAGTTAAACTTGTAAGCACCTAATTCTGGTACATATTCTATTTTTGACATGAAGAGTATGATTTACCTGAAAAATGTTAATTTTTTCCAAAAGAGACTTGAAAGTTTGGGGGCGGCTATATTTGGTCAATTATGGTATTTACTGCATCACCATGAAATTATGCAGATAACTAAAAAGCTTTGCTGACTTTATTACAGAATTTCGTATATCTGAAATAATATTTCACACGTAACTGGCCTGTCTTTTTTTGTAAGTCCAAATTTCGAGCTCTAAAAAATTTATGTACAATAGAATTTCCAAAAATAAGAGTTAACATGACTCAAGATATTAAAAGCAAAATCTTTCATAAAAATTCATTCAGTTAAGTAATTAATAAACATTATTATTTACATTGGCCATTACTAGATTTACACAATGGCTGAAATAATACACTTGTGCCTGTATTTACTTACATTGATCACTGATCATTTCTTGAGTTGATTATTCTTTGCATCTGCAACAATTAAAAAAAATACTGTGATGTCTAGACCCTCTTTAACATTTCTGATACCAGTTGCAAACCTCCTCATTGGACTTTCCCCGTGATGTTTGATCCCTTGAGCAGTAGTAGTGGGGGCTATGTTTTTTTGCTCCTGACAGTGTCACCCATGCCTGTAGATCAAAGGGCAAGAACCAGGCAAAAGGTAATTAGTTCACTCAGTACAAAGGTGTCTGATTCCACGTGTGGTTGCCATAAAGTGATGGCATCATGTGAAAAACTGTTAAAGATAACAGGAAACCAGTTACATTATTTTCTCCAAGGAATTATATTTGAATATGGAAATTGAACCTATGAATCCACTGGCCCCTGCTCACTTGGTGGCAATTGTCATGCTGTGTAGTGGGAGAATTAAGGCTTCTGTGGATACTCAACATGAGATAATGGTAGTCTACTGGATGCCAAGGCTGCTGTAAATGGGAGTGAACTCAACAAGAGCAGCATTGTCGGGAGAAATGATGGGTGCTTGTGATAAAGGTAAGCACGAGAGGATAAAAAAATCTTGAGGGGTAAGAGAACTGATAGCTTTAGCCAAGTTCTCCAAAAATGGGCCACCACACCTAGAAGCAAAAGATGAACTTCATCTCACGAGCCTCATGCCATTATGCATTCAATAAGAACTGCAGTCGTTTGGCCAACTGTGTATGAGCAGATTATCCACTAACAACTATATTAGGCCCCCCAAGCTTCCATCCTTGGAGGGCATAAGTGGTAACTTTTGGGAAACTTGACTTATTTGGAAAGCATCTCAAAGGAAAATGGACAGCAGTGGGGCATTAGATAACTGCATCCAGCAAAAGAAACGTGCTGATGAAAAGAACTTGAAACTTGGTCCTCGAGGAAGGAAGAGGAACATGGATTGGAGGCTTCTGAGATGTGGATTGGGTGAAGGATGGAGAAGGTCAAGTGGACAGAGATGAAAATAAGCAAAGTGCTGGAAATGGTAGGGGAGAAGATAAAGCTGTCGGTGGGAATCCAAAGAAGGCAGTGGACGGAAGAATTAATAAGAGGTGGTTTGTTGAAGACAGGAGCAGAGGGTAGAAGTTGGTTGGGTGAGGCAGGTAAAAAATTGGGATTATATAGACAGAATGATGTTAGATGAAAAATGATTTACCATAGAGGTTTGTATTTATTTTAAGAGTTCATCAAAAACCTACCTTAATCAGTAGGTAACCAATCATCATCCATAGAAAGGTAACAATTTTTATATCAATGATAAGGTTAGTGGAGGAGAGTTCCTGCTAAATTCTTCATTACTTCCTTTTATCCCAAAGGTCCTCCCTTACCAGCCATTACCAACCTATATCATTGTTTTATTATTACTCTTTCTTCTGTCCTGGGATGCCTTTGCTAAACTTGTGCCTTAGTACGAGTCCATTTACTTTATTCTTGGTATTCCATTATTTCCTCTCTGTAACACATATAGGCTCCAGTAGAAGGGCATATGGTCAGTCTTAAATGGGTGAGTTTGACCAAACTCTTCCATTCAGTGAAGACTATAGTGCACGAGTGTGAATTAATGGCCTGACCAATGACACCACAGTGTGTATGTGTGGGGGTACCCTTTCCGCTAAACTGTGACCACCATCACATTCAGTCTCATACTTTCAACAGTTCTCGTTGTCCCATGGTTTTTATTGGTGGAAGATCTTCCAATTCCCTACGTTTTGTGTTTGCCCATCACGTGAGATGTCACATGAGTCTGATATGAGCATAAATAAGTAAGGATGTGAGAGGTAACTTCAATTTTATATAGAAATTAAATACAATGATATATTAGGGAAATAATATACCTAATAGAAAAAGTGGGTTCATCCGATTTGCCCATGAGATGGGTCATTGCTAAAGGCTACCTGGCACACCCGGTGCATGATTTCACGCATGAACCCGTGCATGATCTCGTCAGAAATGATATTTGTATACATGATGGAAAGTCAATGAAAATCTACCTTAGATGGTGCATGACATACGTGCATGTTAAGTTGGAGGAGTGCACACAAAGGATATGCAGTGGCATTGTTTCAGAGTCCCGCCAACTGCATGATCACTGTTTTAACAATGCAAGCAACTGAGCGTATGTTGTACACAGAACTTAATATCAACATTTGAATAACTTACTACTTTCTACTTCCAGATTTTCAGCTCATTGTCACCCAGGGCTCAATTAAATAACTGCATGCACAACATTTTTAGAATCTAGCTACTTAATACTTTTTATAAAATACGCCCTAATTTTTCCATGCATGATCCTGCCATTTTGGGAGATATCGTTTCTGACGAGATCATTCATGATATCATGCACTGTGTAAGGTGGCCTTAACTATAGAATGAACATAGCCATTTCAGAAAAAAAATCTGCAATTTTCTTTCTCCCATTATGGTACCGTACCACGCCAGCTCTGATATATTCCATATCGCACATGGGTTATTGCCCTTGGTGTTTTCATTTCGTAAAGATCATTTCATGAATACCTCAGATTTATAATTTGTCTTTGATAAAAACTGTTATATCAAATGTTCATAATTTATCACAATAATGTTATGAGAACAAAAATAAGTGTCTAGGACACTTCTGTGCAAATGACACTAAACAAAATCCTCTACAGTTCACTTCAGATTTCCACATGAACAACTGGATTAATTAAACAATAAGGGAATAATCAAACAGATACAAAATTTTCTGTAACAGACCTGACAGAAGATTTTTGACAGGATAACTCATGCCTGGGTGGATTGATTTAGACCAAAGAGGTCAAATAAAAAGAAGTATTTTAATCCTTTCATATTTTATGATAATGAAATTGAAATATTACTTTTTACAAATATTTTTACATGTTGGAAAAGATAATATCAACATCATTGTTCTGCACATAATAATGTTGAACGTTTCATGGAATGGTAAGAATAAATGTGAAACTCCAAAAAGAGTTGTTTACCAACAAAATCATTTGCAGAAGAAGATATTTATGAAATGTACTAACTAAAACCAAGACTCCACCATTCAACTGTGAAATACACAAAACGTGACAATCATAAATAGAAGAGGATAGTTTGGGAAATACTGCACAAAACAGTAAATCATTTACAAGTAAGCACCCGGATCATGTAACAGCATTGTCATAAATATTTATCCTTTTTAACTTTTAATAATCTCTTGCCAAACCTCACAGGAAAATTTTCTGGGAAAGTCATTCTTGTTCACAGGCAAGGCTTTCTCATCCACAATACAACCACTGTAAATATCATCTCAAAGTGTCAAAAGGGCCTTTTTAAAAAGTTGTCCTAAATGAAATTTATTACATAACAACTTGCACCATTTTTTCTGTCACATAGACAAAAGATACAACTGCATTTTATTTAAGCTAGGAATATAATGAAGAATATGAAGAAGAAAATTAAAATAGCAAAAATTTTTATCATTAGCCACCTATTTGAAGTCACTGACTGGAAGTACTTCAGGATCTCTCCGTGAGCTGCCTCTACATTTAATGAAGCATCTTGCACATTTGTGTCAATCCTGTCAAAAAATTGAGATAATGAATTAACCAGAGTTCTTTGATCTCAGAAGTACACTAACAACTCTGCTATGAACACACAGATTTAATTTTATTGAAGCACAAAAGATTTTAATTCCAAAGGTTAAATGGGTAGACTTTATAACTATCATTCATGGCTTCACTTGTTGCAACTTATATATAATATGTGACATAAAGATATACAACAAACAAGGGTGGTCTGAAAAGTTTCTGATCCAACAAAGATTAAAGACATTTTTTATGAAATTTTCTTTTATTTTTCAACAAAGTCTCCTTGTAACTCTACACACTTCTCCCAACGATGCTCCCATCTCTGTAACCCATCCAAAAAGTACTACAGAGTTGCCCACAATCCTAGTTGCAAACATGTACAAATTTGGAGGAAGAAGAAGGGGACGTATGAGGGTGGTCTGAAAACTTTCCGACCACAACGTGAAGATGGCAGCCCTCTTTAATAAAAGCTAATGAATTTCGTTGTTCATCTGTTGACAGTTACTCAC
>WURS02061582.1:0-10661 GCA_011762765.2 Rhinocypha anisoptera | reverse complement strand
GTGTACATAAAATTTATGGCCCTATTCATAGATGACCACGTTCCCTCTAGGGAACTTTAAGAAAGTAATAAGCAAAGAGAGAGAGAGAGAGGGGGAAGAGAGAGAGAGAGAGAGAGAGAGGGGGGAAGAGAGAGAGAGAGAGAGAGAGAGAGAGAGAGAGAGAGAGAGAGAAAGAGATTGTAAAATGGCTGCTTAGACACACGCGCCAGAAAGGTGCTAAATATCTCCCTCTCTCTTTAAAAAACCGGCTTAAATCACTAAAATGTTTTTATTTTTTAATTAATAGCCACGACGAACAAGACAACAATTTTGAAGAATGAGAGATAGAGAGAACTGAACTCAAATGCATAACTGTTTCGTTTTGAAAGAAAACAAGTTTTAAATTCTATCTCCCATTCTATATATTAATGATCATGATGATGACGAACATTCCGAGGGAGGGAGAGAGAGAGAGAGAAGAGAAAGAGAGAAAGAAAAGGAGAGTGAGAGATTCTGCGGTTAAATTTTGCCTTGTGATTCTAAGTAAAAAAGAATGTCATAGAATAAGCCTTAAAACCACGAGAGGTTGTTAGTCTTTCGCTAATCAGATGTGAGATGACCTTTACCAAGAAGGTAAATTTTGCAATTTACATTTTTCATCTCTCTCTTTCTCCCTCACTCTCACTCTCTCTCTCTCTCTCTCTCTCTCTCTGTAGCTCTCCATCAACTTGAAGAATAAGAATCAGGACAAGAAGATCCCATTTCATTCATCATGCCACCATCATCATCATCATCATATCTCTCTCTTTCCCTCTCTCCCTATTTCACCCAAGAGTCGGTAGATTTTAAAGCAACTCCAACTCAATCTCCCTCTTCAATTAGATGCAATTTAGAGGATGAAATGTGGCCGCTTGAGAGAGAGAGAGAGAGAGAGAGATACCGATTGGCCGGTTTTCTTTAAATCAACAATGAAAATTCTCCTCACTCACTCACTCACTCACTCTCTCTCTCTCACTCTCAAAGACGGAACTAGAAATTACGTAATCTCTATCTCGTTTTCAAAGTAAAAACCATCGATTAATCACATGAACGGACACACGCCTTGAGTTTTTTTACAATCTATATAACAAAACAATGGGTGAGTGAGGGAGAGAGAGAGAAAAATTCTCTAAACAATCAAAATCACGGACCTCACATTAGCACCTTCTTAAGGAGGAGGTGAGGTTAGCTAAAGATTAAAAGTAAGTGTAAGAGAGAGAGAGAGAGAGAATGAAATAGTAACAAAAAAATGTGCATGTTTTAAGATTAGATGTAGTCATAAGGATCTCAACAAGCATATTGTATATACCTACTATATACGAGCCACTGATATTTCCTTTTATTTATCATGCGTGCTCCAGAGGAATAATTGTATAATATGCACATATAGAGATTGGGACCCCAATTAAAACGTTTTAAAAATCAAACCATGAGCCGTGCGGCTTCTTTGAGAGAGAGAGAGAGAGAGAGAGAGAGAGAGAGAGAGAGAGAGAAAGAGAGAAAGATCATCAAGGGACCTAGAGAGTGTTGAGAGAAGACACGACATGTGTTCAGCGTGAGCAAATCGTGTTGCAAATACAAACACAGAGACACACACCAGATTACGATCTCTCTCTCTCACTCTCAAGTCGGCCTTTTTTGAAAGTGGTATAATTCTTTACACCTAGATACCTCTCTCTCTCTCTCCCACTCTTTCTGTCTCTCAATAGAAACCAAAGGATTAAGCACATAGAGAGCGGTATTGACCTTGAGTGGTACCAAAAGTGGCACCGCCGAGTGTCTCAACAGATCTCTAAACAAGGTTTCATAACACCCTGTGATTGTGTCTGGTCTAGTTTTAAACTATTCAATTCTACACACACACAAGTTGAGAACATTTGTTAAACACACGGTTTAGTTGTTATATCTGTGTGTGTACAAGACTAATAGTTAGTAGTAGATAGTAATCGATTGAAAATATGCTAGGGCTACGGGTAGAAAAGGGGTTTTTCCTTGAGTCGTGACCACACCATCTTGCTATTTGTCTCTTGTGTTGGTAAGAAAATTATACACCTTTGGTGAAAATTGTGTCTGAGAGAGAAAGAGAGTAAGAAAGAGAGAGAGAGAGAGAGAGAGAGAGAGAGAGAGAGAGAGAGAGAGAGAGAGAGAGAGAGAGAGAGAGAGAGAGTGAGTGAGAGAGAAAGAGAGACTTTGTGAACCTCTCACTCTCTCTCGCCTCAAGGTGCTACAATCGACACCGAGCGGCTTCTTTCTATCTCACTCTCACTCTTTCTCTCTCTCATTCTCGCGCCTCGCTGCTCATCTGCCGTCAGGGCCCAGTGGTCCTTAGGCCCATCTGCCTTTTTACCCTCTCTCTCTCACTCTCTCTCTCATTCTCACTTAACCAAACATAATCTCACACAGGACACGTCAACAAAGTGCTCGTTTAGCCGCTAATCGACCGCTACGTTTAGTATGTGTCAGTTAAAGGCTTAATCACAGGTAAAGTGTGTGTGTGTGTGTGTGTGTACTAAAACAACCGCCTAAACCTAACATCTGCCAAGGAGAAATAAAGAGAGAGAGAGAGCCACTTAGGGACTACTCTTTGGTGAGAGTTGAGGTAGAAAATTGTTTGTGAACATGTACAAATAAATGCTTAAACACTTGGATCTAAAAGGGTTAATAAAAACATCTCAACAAAAACAAACTAATATTTTACCCCAAGATAATTTGTATATGAACAAATTTTCAAAGAAGTAAATTGAGGTACCAGGTGTGTTTGTGCAGAATAAGTCAAATAAATCATTTAAAAAGTTTCTAATAAATTTCAAAAATGCTTTCAACAAGGCACAAATAAACAATTGCGCAGTTCAATCAAAGGCAATATTTTTAGAACTTAAAGAAAACGTGCTGCCATCTATCGTGTTTCAAGTCTATCAACAATTTCGCTATCTTGTAATAGTGTAAAAGTTTTTAAATGATTTAATGATTGAAAAGTTTTTTAAAATAAGCAGAAAGAGAGAGAGAGAGAGAAAGAGAATGTGAATCTATTAGATACTATCTAGCAAATATATTTCACATCAAGACAACAGTAGTGCCATCTATGGAACAAAAATGTAGTTTAAAACATTTGAATTGGTATTAGAGCAAATTATATGGATGTGTTTTGAAAAGGATTAGAAAGAAAAGGAGATTTCAAAAAAATTAGGCTACCTCAAGACGAAAGTTGTGAAGATCGATAAACCAGGAGAGTGAGAGAAAGCGGGCCCGAAGTGTAGGAACATAGTAGACACCGGTCAACTCGAAGGGACACTCCCAGCCGGGAATATTGAGTTGCACTGAGCCAACTGCCTCGATGCGATGACGTGCTCCAGAGTGGAAGACTTCAATCTCCAAATGCTGACCATCAAGTGAGTGCAAGTGGGTGAAGAGTTCGGGTGAGGCGACACAGTGCGAGGTGTTGTCCAAGCTCGCAACCCACTGGTTCGCCTTGAGCAACTCTGCCTTTACTTTCTCCACCTTGCCAACAACCACTGGCTTCATATTCGATTCGCTTCTCTTCACATTATTTCTAGTAGTCATCTGCAATTTGAGGCTTAATCAGTTTACTTTTTTTACAATAGGGACCGCGCTAAAAAGCGGCCTTGCTACTCACACCTAAACCTAAACCAAAGTATCTCCTGCGGCGCCAAGCACCGCCTAAAATTATCCAACCCAAAGAATCTCCCGTAAGATGATGCAAACCTAACTTATATTTATATATCTCTCTCATATATATCGACTATGTTTCTACCTTGCTTGGTGTGTGAGTTAAAAACTTAATCACAGGTAAAGTGTGGGTGTAGTAAAACAACCGCCTAAACCTAACATCTTCCAAGGGGAGAGAGATAGACACTTAGGAACTACTCTTGGTGAGAGGGGAGATAGAAAATAGCTTAAACACTTGGATCTAAACATTACCATTCATCACCGCTAGCAGTCATATGCAATTTGAGGATCAATCAGTTGAAGGGTGAAGAGTTTGATAAGGAAAGAGTTCAAGTAGAATTAAGTTAATCCAATCCAAACAAAACCAATATGAATTCGATTTGAATTGAGATTAGGTTTGATACAAACCTGGGAAAGCACCTGAGGTGGCTTTTTAGGTAGAATCACCTCAATGGTGGCCTTGAAGAAGTGTTGATCAGTGGCAAACTTGGTGAGAGCAAACAAGCGTTGTCCCTCCTGGTAGACCCCAGATCGAGGTCCGTCAATGCGAATCTCCTGTTGAAGGAAGTTCATCTGCCTCGAGAAGTAGGTCTCGTCGAAGCGAGGTGGCATGCCGTGCATGAATCGAATAGGCAAATCGTTGCCAAAATTGATGTACTGCTGACCCACAGTCAACACGAACAATCCATCCTCGAAAGCTACCTTTTGAAACTCGATGCATCCCTTGCGAATGGTCATCTCCGACTTGCTCAAACGCACTCGCCAACCTTCACGGACCATGCGAGACACCGACAGCAGGTTACAGCCCATCTCGTGGTCCAGCACAATACATTTGATCTTGGTGCCCATCAGTTCGCCTAGAACACATCACAAATACCATAGTTTAGATATCAATTCCATTCGATTCCAATCACAATTCTAATTCAATCCTGATTTTTTACATAAGAGTTGCAGATAAAGCACTGTCTGCCTCATGTAAAAGCCGCCGAGGTCAAACTCGTGTTATCATTTGAAGTAATATATGCAAAAAAATTCGAATCAAATCAAGTGTTCCTAAGAGTTATGCAGAACATTCAAGATTAGAATCATAACACAGAAAGTTAGATTCAAATCAGTTAAAGATTCGAATCAAAACAGTGAAAGTTAGATTCGAATCGGTTATGAATTCGAATCACAACTACGAAAGTTGGATTCAAATGGGTTAATCACAGTGGTAGTAGCTTAACTGTTACAGTGCAAAATGGCCGAGTGGCAGAACATAAAGTTGTCTAAGTATAGAATAGGGCATAGAAAAGCATGTAAAATAGGCAATATGGCAAATGAATGCAAATAGATAAGTGAATTTGGAATCAAAGTGTTTCGAATATTGAATGATACTACTGACCAGTGCCAATGGCAACCAATTGATATGGCAATCCATCGACATGAACGCCCCACCTAGGTTGGTCAAACTTGTCAAAGTTGTCCTGTTTGCGCAACCAACGAATGTTGTTGGTAAGGTGCTTGGAGGCACCGGTCGAGACGAGCCACTTGTTGTGATCGAAGTAGCCATTCTCAAGTGACAAACTCGATCCATCTAGAATCACACCCTTGGCCTTGCTCACATCCACCACGTAGCTTCCATTGTGAGCTGTGATTTCTAATATTTTACGCTTGTCCTTCAAGGCACACAGTCCGCTCGGGTCAAACACAAATTCGTAACCCTTGGAGAAAGAGAAAGAGTGAGAGAAAAATTGAGAAAGGAAGAGAGAGAGAGAGAGACAAAAGACCCTTCATGATGGTGGTGAGTTGGTCAGTTTTGAAGGGAGCATCAGTCATCAATATTGCCAATTGAATATGAATCCAAATTGTAATTAGGTGAAATTAAATCCACGTTTGACAAGTTAACTATGAGAACGTAGCAAATCGAATCCTCCAATTACAGTAAACCTTCAAACTTATGGGTTGTTAACAAAGCACAAAGTAAAAGGCATTGATGGAATTCAATGAATGCCATCTATTTTATCATTTCAAAATGGCCTAAGTTTGAGGGCATACGGTAGTGGAATTGAAAAGTACCCGCGAAAATGGCATACCTTTCCACCTTGGACGAGTTGTGGAATGGAGATGATATTGATGTTGAGATGAGGTACAAAGAGAACGTTGGTGAGAACAAACTGGCCAATGTTGACCTTGCCAATGCCTTCCACAAGGTGTTTGCAGTGGTTGATCACCGCCACATACTTCTCCACCTTCAACTTGTCCATTGTCTCGAAGAGAGCCGCATTGGAGCAACAGTGGTTGGTGCTGTCCGAACTCAGCAGCCAGATGTGATCCGGTGAGCTGGGCAATTCATCCGGTCCTGGGCCCACTCGGGCTATCACCTATGAGACACATCATGTTAACTGTGGCAAACTATCTTTCCCTTTTCTTCTTCTATTCTTATTCATGTCCAATTCGATTCTAATTGACATCCGATCCGATTCAAATTAGTATCCGATTCAATTTTAATTCATACCCGATTCAATTCAAATTTATACCCGATTCGATTCCAATTCAATTCCAACTCATACCTGACTTAACACTCGGATAGGTTGTGTTTTATATACCCTTAGAAACTATTTTATGGTTTAAAAAATTTAATTATTTTTTATTTAAAAATTCAACATTTAAATTCAAATTTAAAAAACTATACAATTTAGAATTTTTTGTCAGAGCTTCTTATTTAAAAAATTGTCAAAAATGCCTTGAGTGGAAAGTGACCCCTAAAACCCAACCGAGTGTTAATTTCAATTCATATCCGATTCGATTCCTATTCGCATCCGAATCATATCTGATTTTTTAAATTTAATACAAATCGATCCGAATTAATTTATCTAAATCGATTCCAATACATATTTGATTCGCAATCGATTAAAATTCAATTAGAATTGAATCAAACTAGAAAGAAACGAACCTTGTTAGAGATGGAATTGCGTAAATGCTTGTCAAAGACAACTCTTGAGCCACCATAGCGTCGAGTGGCCTCCAACTTGGTCCTTCCATGTTGCGTCATCAGAGGTGAATTATCCTCGTTCTCGCGGAGCCACGATCGAACATAGAACTCCTCGGCGGGCAACGAGAGAAGATTGAGCTTGAGCTGGGGTGCGTAGTAGACCGGCTTGGCAAGCCTAACCCCGTTCAGTGTCACTCGACCCGAACCTTGAACGTGCACCTCGCCATAGTTAGCCACCTCCATTCGAAGGTCAAGCGGAGTAAAGTCCTCCAGACGAGATTGTTCATAAGTAAAGTGGTGTGCCGTATCGCTGCTCACTAGCCACTCGTCGGGTGGCAAACTCTTCGGCTTAGTCATCCCGGACATTGCTTACCCAAATGGCTTCTATTTCCTATAGATTTACCTAATATTTACAACAATCAATCAATAGATAGATTTGGCAATATATTCAGAATTTATCTAATAATTCTTAATTTTTTAATAATAATTCTAATTCTAACAAAACCACAAGAAATCAGACATCAAGTAACTAAATCTAGTATAAAACACAGACAATGAAATTCAGAATAAAAAATTATAAAATAGTCTTGGTTCACAAAACAAAAAAATTTCAAGAATATACGAGAAATGAAAGAAAAAACTGATATGTTATGTTCAAGAGGTATTCAAAACATTCTAGATTGGATTGTTTCAATTGAATAATTTAGAAAACCAACCTTGAACAAGAGTTGAACGGAGAGATGAGAGATTCGTATGGAATATATGCTTCCGATTACAGTTGGAACTGATTTGTGCCGACTCACTACACAGAACAGTTCTTCCCTTCACCGCCACTTTATGGATTGTACGTAGATGACGTTACAACTATTTCCACCAATCTAGAATTATATTATTTTTGTAAATTATTAAAAATTCTTAAAAATTAATTCGAATTTTTTAATGAAAATTCGTGAATTATTTTAATATGACTAAAATAGAACAAAAAATAAATTAGGAAAAATGAAATTAACACAATTAAACAATTGAAATGAAAGAAATAGAAAAAAGAAGTAAGGTGGGTGGAAATAGCCGGTAGTGTGCTCATGTGCGCATTGCAACAACAACACAAACCGAGCACGGAGCACTTGTATCTATCTCTCTTTGTCCACCTCATCATCTTTGTTCGGGCGTTGCATCACATACCTAACCATATTCTTCTCCCAATATACCTCTAGTCTTTCACCTCACATTTCTTGTTTGTTTAGTGTAAACCAACGCCAGCTGGAAGATGACTAAGGGAAACAAGAAAGGCAAGACTCGGGTGTTTTCCTCGCCCGAAGAGGTCCAGAGGCAACTGGAACGTGGATCGGACGACGAGGAGGGGGATTCATCTTCCGAGTCACAATCTGAGGTATGCTCAACTTTCCATAATTACTTTACATCTTCAAGCCAAACCTATTTTGAGCATTATAACTTTGTTCTACTCTTCAATCAGTTTACTCTAATTTTTTTAATTTTAACACTAAAAAATTCTATATTTTTAATACGAATTATAATCTAAGATAAGAAATTAAATTAATTCGATTTTTAAATTTTATAGAATTTGATTTCAACTTCCATTTCCGAAAACAACAAAGAGTGATCCCAAAAAACTACGTTTTTTTAACCTAAATTATGGTAGGAAGAATTTTCCAATATTATTTGTCATTCGAAAGTTCAGAATATGTAGAATCGAATATGAAAATTTGAAAACTGCCAAATATTTTTAACTGACCCGAATTTGATTCTAAAGTTTTGGTTTTTACCAAAACAATAGTGTAAAAACTAACAAACAATTATTTTTTGGCCTTGTTTATTATCCCTTGTTTTGAATGTTTTTACACTATAGTTTTGCTAAAACCCTAGAATAAAATTGAATTTTGCATATTATAAACTTTGGAATGACAAAGAATTTGGGAGAATTATTCCTACCAAAATTCAAACTAAAAACTTAAAATCACTCTTTATTCTTAGTTGTGATTCTAATTGTGGTTAGATTCTATTTGAGCTAGTAGTATGCAAAATAACTAATAATGTTATGGTTTGCTTTACAGGACGAGGATTCTGCAAAGCCAACCAAGCCGAAAGGAGTTTCGGATCTGATCGAGGTGGAAAATCCGAACCGAAACCCGAAGCCAACGGGATCGGGTGAGGTACAGCTGAGTCGTCGGGAACGGGAAGAGATTGCCCGACAAGAGGCCAAGGCTCGACATGCTCGACTCACCGCGGAAGGCAAAACCGAACAGGCCCGGGCGGACCTAGCTCGCTTGGCCTTGATTCGCAAACAACGCGAAGAGGCCGCCGCCAAGAAGGCCGCTGCTGCTGCTGCCACTGCCAAGAAGTAGACAACTCTCTCTTCTACTATTGATCATCACACCTTTTTGATTTTGTTTCCATTTTGATTGTTGATTGCCCACTATTGTTATTATCACACCACACATTCTCTATGATTAAAACACCAATTAACACTCATCTTACTTGTGATTATTGATTCCTTTCCCAAAGCTACAATCGAATTGTCTATTCGGACCACAACAAATAAAGCTAGAATCGAACAACAATTCGGATCACAACAAAGATAGCTAGAATCGAACTGTCTATTCGGATCACAACAAAGAAATGTAGAATTATATCAAAGAATCTGATTGTACAAAGAAAGATAGGGTAGAAGAGAATGAAAACACAAAAGGTGAGAACAAAGAAAAGGTAATTTTAATTGGCAAAAATCTTACTCATTGTTGTCCATAGCTTAGATGCTTCGAGTCGCAGTAGACAGTTGAGTGAAACATTTGAGTCATACTTCTGGGTTCTAGAAATAAATACAAACACAATTAATCAGTGAGAAATGAATTTTAATTTAAAGCAACAAATACTTTTAAAATTTGAATTTTACGAATAGTGTGTGAATGAAAATCACAAAAAACAATCAATTCAATTAAGAATAATAATCACACAAATAAATCTAGAATCAATTTAGAATTCAAATGACAACAAAGATAGGTGAAGTAGAAAAAAATGAAAATACAAAACAAAAAATGGGAACAAATAAAAGGTAACTTTGATTCAGAAAAAAAGAATTTAATAAAAATCTGTTTTGGCACAGAAAATAAACCCATTTTAATCAGGTTTTAGCAGGGATAAGTCTAAATCCTTACCAGAATACAATGCACGCAAAAACCAAAAGATTTTCAAGAGGGTTTCCAGATCTGGTGAGATGGTATGTCGAAGAGATGAGGAGCAAAAAAACTCGCGCGCGAAAAACCGCAGAATGCATATCACGGCGGCTATTTCTACCCTAGTGGGATTGATATCAACAAAATGCGCGCCAATTTCAAAACTATTCAAGTAAGATGAATTGTAAATAAAAAAAATTTACAACACAATTCAATGAATCATTTTTTAGAGATAATCTATACCAATAAAAACAAAAATCTTAAAAAATAATTTTATCCCAGATTGAGTGATAGATGAATACTAATCACAATTTTGTAAATATAATTTTTTAGATAGCACAATTTTATAATTGAATCGAATGAGAATTCAAATTACAACAAAAAATGTAAAACTGAGAATATCAATTCAAATTACAACAAAGAAATATGAAATCGAGAAAGAATTCTAATAACAAAAAAATAGAATCTAATCAAATAAAAATTCAAATTACAACAAAAAAAATTGGAATCAAATGAGAATTGAAATTACAACAGAAAATCCAAAATTCAATGGGAATTCAAATCACAACAAAGAAAACAAGAATCGAATGAAAATTCAAATTAAAACAAAGAAATCTATAATCGAATGAGAATTCAAATCACCAGTGGAAAGTGGGAATCGAACAGAAAATTCGGATCACAAATAAGAAAGCTATAGTCGTACAGACAATTCGAATCACAACAAAGAAAGTGGGAATCGAACAGACAATTCGAATCACAACAAAGAAAGTGGGAATCGAACAGACAATTCG
>WURS02061572.1:0-10662 GCA_011762765.2 Rhinocypha anisoptera | reverse complement strand
GAGAGGGCGGAGTGCGGGGTGGGGGTGGGGGGAGCGGGAGATCAGTGGTGGCAATGATACACTCGACTCCGCCCTCTCGCTAATACGGAGAGGATAAGAACGGAACAGGAATCGTGAGTGGCCCCCCGTGAGTGAGGGTGTAGGAGAGAGAGAGACACAGGGTTTTCCGACGGCTTCTCATTTTGCTTCCATCGCTCAAGTTGGGATCGCGAATGGCTTCGCTCTGTACTCCGAAGCCGAATAGACGATTTGCCCCTACCGTGTGGGAAAACTAGTCGAGACGTCATAAAAAATTATGTTGAACCCATTCCGATGAAATCGTGTTTATATAACATTGATTACGAGTAAAGATATCTCATTAGCTCACGTTGCAATAAACCTATGAAAGATCGAAGAATAAGTGTGCAAAATCACATTACAGAAGGCGCTCAAATTGAAAAGGACGCCAATCGATAAATTCCATTTATTATAAGCCAATAAATACACCACTTTCATTCAAGGAGACGTCGCGTTTAACATATAAAGACAAGAGAATTTTTAATAGCATACTTTTACTTCTATTGAGTATCATCCATAAAGAGGTAAATAATATCACGTTTGGAAGAATAGCTGTGAAAAAATTTTATCAATGCTTACTGAATATAATTTGTTTTAACGCAGTTTTCACAAGTATATTTGTTAAATTTTTAGTTAATCTCAAAATTGTTTGGTCTTCCGTGTTCGAATATGGTAATTCATTTTTTTCTAAATGTCAAGTCATCATTCAACTTCCATTCATCTGTTTTTAGTTTTCATTGTCATTATGTTTTACATTCACTGACATTAAAAAAATAGTATACATTGCTCCTTTTGGTGGAAAAAACGTCTCAGGATTTCTTATGATATTTTTATTGGCTTTAGGGGACTTGGTATAGTTTAAAATATTATATTATGTTTTGTAATTCTATTATTCATCTTTCGACCATAGGGTAGAAAACAAAGTTTGCCGAAAACAATCATAATTCCATTTTTCAGATTATTTTACTTTAATTTCTTTTAATACAAACATATTTGTTGATATAATAGAAATTTATAAGAAAATATACCTATCACCTGCAAGAGGATATCTAGACTGGTAATTATCTCGTAAATTAATTCCGGCCACTTTCCATCATTCCACCAAGGACTTAGGCTCTAATTTCTTTACTAAATTAAATTCACAAATCGAGTTTCAATTAAACAATACTCCAGTTATATAACACCACACTGAATAACAGACGATTTTCATTCCTCTAAAATTTTTATTATCAACAGAACAAAAAACCTTTGCCTGACGTTCAAATATTCATTTGAAGTGTACGCCTCTTTTTACATATAGCATTCTAAGTCTTTACCTTTTCTCAAAAAGTTAAAATCTGTCATTTTATGAATGAAAATATATTAGTTATTTATAGGTTTTTAATGGAATTCATAATGAACCACCGTAAATAGTCCGATGTTACATCCGTATCGCTACTTCTGGCCATCAATTCACCAATTCGCTTAGCAAACGTTCCACCTTCAATTGTAGTCTTCAACTACCCATCATTTCAGAGTAATTTCACCTCAGTTCCATTTTCTTACCTTCATCTGCTTGCTCCTAACAGGCTACCAAAAAATATTCCAAATATTTTATTTAACAATATCATTTAAAAAAACATTAACTTATTTAAAATAACTATCACAACAAATCATGGTTACACGTGATTTAAATTTCCGAAAGTCAGATATAAATTTTTTGAACCATTGAGGATCATGAAGTATGAAACACTGAAGTTAATTATTTATTTATGAATAAGCTGTCTTTGTTGTAACAATTCATTTTGCAGCAATGATTGGGGAAAACATGAAAACCAATTTCGAAAAATTACCTCTTACTCTAAATCAATTTTTAACCATGTCATAAAGGAAAAAGATTTCCACAAAAGTGACTAATTATTACAATATAAATCTCAACTTCTCTTCCGTTAATATACCATCAACATTTGGGGTAATCATATAATTCGCCACACTGAATTTTATCGCGCTAGTTATCGTGTAGTTACAATGTTAAAGTGTACTCTAAATTAAAATTATTCTCCCAATCCTTTTCTAATATTTTCCATGACCTTTAATATTTTTCCGTTTGCGTAGTCAGTATAACACATTTCAAAAATTAAAAATTAGCATTCTTTTTTCCATCTCTATGCAATTTCTAGGATGATACTATATTTTCCTATTGCCTAAGTTTTAACAGTGGATATGAAATTTCGTTATACTATTGACATTAATTAAAACCTTTAATATAATGATCATTTATTTTTTAATGTGCATTCTGTAATGTGATATGTTGTTAATATCATACTTGTAAATGTTGATATTTTACCTAATTCACAAATTTTAAATTAATGTTAAACCAACATCACGGGTTAATAATACAATATTGGTCTGCAGCAGCTCTCTTAGATAAGCTGTCACCTGCCAACCACCTCTTACCATTGTAGATCCTAACTTTAATATTCCTCATTAACACTATTCAATTATCAACCTATTTTTACAGCTCTTTCCTGATAAGTTACTTTATAATTAGGTTGTCACCATCTGTAATATCTCAAAACGTATCCTATTATTTTCTCTCTTATTGAAAGTATACCCTCACCATTGGGTTCTCCCTCAATGGCTCTGCGGAGTATTTTTCATTGGATAAAAAATAAATGAACACATCCAGTCGGATAGTGCTCAGCTCCCTTTCTCAATTCACCACCACTCTATAATCTCTAAATTAAAATTTGTTTGTGCATCGCAATTATCGTGTCGCTTCCACTTATTTTCGTTGCCTCTAAATTATTGAAAGAGTGTATTAAGAAATCATTAAATTTTGTCAATAATCAGTTATGCCATCAGGTTCAAATATTCATCTACTTTTTTATCCGTCTACATTGTCTCATTCTCCCCTTACGCCTGCATTTTTCTTAATTCGTAAGGGTGAAATCAAATAAAATTTTCCTTCACTACGTAAGTTTAATTATTGAATTATAGATAGACTTCGTGTAATAACGTAAATCATTTACATATATTCAGTTTGTTCAGTATATTTTTGTTTTGAACTTTATAATTTTCAGATAAGATGCACATTATGAAAATGATAATTTATAAAGCATGAGTGAATCTCATAGTGTAAGATTAACGGTATCAGGCTGCATATAGTGTAATAGTGTAATCTTCTCATAGTGTAATATGAAAATTCATTGAAGCATACATTACAAACGTGCCATTATATTCATTGTGAGAATTAAATAAAATGTAGACAATCGGAAAAAAACTGTAACAGCTAATTTAGTTAGTGATAAACTTTGTTTCTTTCACATTAAAGTGCAGTTATTTTATTTAAGACTTTTTTGAAAATATTGTTTAAAATTTACATTTGAGGATAAACAACTATTTTCACGTCATTTAACACCAACATTCCCAGTTCTCCCTCTGTCTGTAATGTGCCTTGACCCCTGACAGGCAATTACTACTTGGGTGTCAGGTGAGGATTTTTGCTGAACGCCTATGTTCTATCATATATTCCCGCAATGCGAAAAGGTTTACTTTGGAGACACGGTATTTCAAATAAAATAGTTTGTTTTTTACATAATCTTTTCTTAAAAAATTAAAATTTTGGTAAAAATACTAGTTTTAATTTGATATTAATTGAGTGACATAACAAAGTAAATTTACCCTGACTACTACGAATGTATGAATAACATTTTAATTAAATCATAGAAAATATGGTTCTTATAGCATCACAAAATTAAATAATTAATTTAATAATGTAGTTATATTAATGGACTGAAATGGTCCTAATCGATTTATTACATATTCATTCATTTTTCGATTAGGCATATCTAATTTTGGTTTTAAATTCATTTATTTTAATGCCTTCATAATTATTTAGAGTTATCAGTTTAAATTATTCATAATATTCTACTTTCTTGAAAAAGCTCTGTTAAAATTCGATTATTATAGACTGAGATCAATAATTTTACGTGATTAACATTTATGAAAATGTTACTGAACTTTCAGGAAGAATATAAGAAGTGAAATTACTGACTGATTGTCCCATTTGAAAGTAAAAAATATAATTTTTATTAAAAATTTATCTTACTTATGAAAAATTTTATAAAGTTCAAATATGTGGATATGTTTTACTAATTTGAATAAATTTGATTGAAGCAAAAATAGAACCTAAAAGCATTTGATTATAAATTTCTTTTACTTACAGTTCGTAAATCCTTACGTACATATTTTTTACAAGAAAATTTGAAATAATAATTAATTTTAATTCAATAAGTCATAGTTTATTTAGAATTTTTAAAAGATTAAATATCTGTATCTGTTCTCTCATTATAAAATTTTATATAATACGAGTTTTTATGTAATTATTTATCTTCTTTATTATCTGATTTAAATTGGTATTAATTAAAAACTTGATTCTGTGGAAATGAAAAGTGGATACGCCAGCTTCTCAAGGTTGCAATTTTCTATTACCATAATTTATTTCCCATTTTTTTCCACAAATTTCACATTCCTAAATCATAGAAAATTCAAGACAATAAACTGAAAATATTTTATAAGCTTTCTTACGGCTATCAAATCCAATTCTTTTTAAATATATTCATTCAAATAACATTGAGATGCATTAGTACTTAGCAGTTATCGAAACATAAAGAACTCTTATTAAGAGATAAATTAGTTCAATATCCATAGCTCGTATTTGATTACTAAAATGTTCATCACTTAGAACACCTTCAGAAAGTAACCAAAAAACAGAAATATCATAACGTAGTTTAATCTTATCATTGAAAAAGTTATATACTATCCCCTTAGTTTTGTAAAAATTCCTTCACGTATTTCATAAATCCTTCAAGATCTTATTTAGGAACTTTCTCCATAATTTGCCTTCCTATAACAGTTATAATTTATTTTTTATTCTGATAAATTTCACGATAAAATAATAAAACAAAATTAAAAAATAATAAAATAAACAAGATGACCTCTGATGTCGACGCACCCTTATTACCTAATACTTACTAACTAACTAAAGTAAAAGTTGTTTCACCTAATATTTCAGTTCAGTTCATTAGTTCGCTGATAATATAATACTTGCTTTAGAACGTCTCTGTTACTATCTGAACGAATGGTAACACATCGAAATTATAAAAAAGAAAATAAATCAGTAACTTTTAAAATAAGGAAACCTTAAATATTTTTACGAGAGTGGTAATATAAATGCTAGTTACAAATTGTAAAATGTTATGTAAATTTAATTTCGATGAAAATCTTACATACTATCGTTTGATGACAGAAATTTCCAGTTCATTTGGTGGACAACCTAGATTTTTTGGTATAATTTTGTTACGTTCTATGTGACATCTTCTCATTTATTGCCAAATTTGTGCACTTGAAACATACCATTAAACTGATTAACATTCGATATTGATCAGTGTGAATATTACAGAATGGATGATTTTTGACAGAAAAAAAGATTTTTTGCTGTCGCCTTATATCAAGATTTCTTTATTAGCAATCTCGTTACATTTCAGGTAACCCGGGAGGAAAACTCTGCAGTGCAACTAAAAAAGTCTCGTAAAAGTACCTAAAATTTATAACAAAGAATTTTTATGTCCCTGCTCTAAAGAGAATTGCCATTCATATCCCATTGGATACAAAATTTGATGTTCAATCAACTCAGGATGAATTTAGTGCTTAAAAATTTATCGCAATGAAGGTCTCACTAAACAATTTTCTGTTGAATGACACACAAAGGATCTCAGAAAATCGAGATTGGTTCCCTAACACAAGGGGTGGGAGAGAGGGAGGACAAGGTGATCGTGTAAGGCGCACACACCCTTAAGGTCTTCAAACATTCTTAATAAGTTTAAGAATAAAATATGAAGTGAGAACAATATAGGGAAGCTATCTAATGCCACGAAGCTATACATCTCAGCCGTAGAGTGATCGATACTGTAGGCCTGCCACGCCCCGAACGAGGAGGAGGCGGGGTAGGGTGTGGAGTGGGCTGGGTGCGGGTGATGAGCGGAGGAGGGGCGAGAGGAGGAGGAGGGCGGAGGCTGGTGGGCGGTCGGGCAACCGAGGAGGAGGGAAGTGGGAAAGACAGGGGAAGAGTGAAAGTAAGGAGGCGGCGGCGGAAGGGAAGAGGAGAGGGGATTTTTGGCGGAAGGGAAGGGGTCTTTCGGGACGGATAGATGCACGCCGTGGGTGATGGAAAGAAGTGAACAGATTAATGCTCTGTTTTTGCATAAAAACTCCGATTTGACCGAGTTACCGGGGAATAATAAAAACATGTTTTAGTATTGACGAGGAACGAGGGTATGAATGGGTGGTGTAGTGAACAGATTGAACCAACGCCGGAGAACGGATCCGTCCTCCGCTCTAGACCACTTGCGTTGGCAAAGTCACCATGATCCTCTTTCTTGGTTTGAAGCGATTTGTTTCCCTCTGGCAAAATCTTCTTCAGTGCTATTGTACTGCGTTTCAAAAAGCAGGCTCTCTGCATGTATTGACAGTATATTTCCTCCGTAATAATTAATATTCTACTGATCGACACTTTTTTCGTGTTCCTTAAATCCATGTAGCACACATTGACGTTCGTAATCAAGCATAAACCTAATTTTCAAGATGTTTCTGGTGGCACATGTATGTATATATGCAGAAAATATCCTTATCGCCTCCTTGTTAGGTCTCTGAACAGCGGAAGCATCGGGTTAATTTTTTTGTTTATAAATTTTCGAGAGAGCAAATACAACGGCATTTGGTTAGACATATCTCATAGACTCAATATGACACTATCGACGTCGATCATGTCATAAATAATGTGTGTGTGTGTATATATATATATATATATTAATTCTACGTTATATATAACGTAAAAGTTAAATTTTCAAAAACTAAGCTAAAATAAAAGCTTAAATTCTGTCAGGCGCAGTATAATTATGTGATCATTATAATTAAGACAGTTTTCTGTGAAACAATCAAGTTATAATTAAGTTTATTATGTAAAATATATACTGGTCCCCCAATTTTTGTCGCAATGCATGGTTTTCTATAATTTTCACTCATGATCAACTTGATTATTTCTGTGATTAAACACAGAAGTTCTTCATGAAAGCAATGAACGAGGTACGGAAGCATTAAAAAAATAAAGTGACGCCTATTGTAATCCCAAAAGGTGGTAAAGACGAATATAATTGCTTTATAGGGTCAAACATTCGAGGTATACGACATTCATATAAAACGTAAGGCACTCGTGCCAGGTATCCTACGAAACTGAAGTTAAATACTTAACAGATGTTTTAAAAAGTCTGTGGATTGAATTAAAAGAACTAAAGGTACGGATATATGTGCCATATAAGTCACCGCTGTAAAAGTAACAGACCTTTTCTTCCTAGCTTCAGTGCTTTTTATCGATGGATTAATATGGCATATTACCCGTTACATCCAATCGTACGTAAAAACACAGGATATTAATAAAGAGCATATGCTTTTTCCTTTTTCTGAGTTTTCAAACCCTTCTTTTTTACTTAAATATCTTCAAAGAAACGGTTAAGGCCGAAACTTTATGGAAATCCATGTTGATAACAACAGAAATAAAACTTTGCGCTCCACGCGAAATATAAAATTATTTCTCAACTAGTTCCACTACACTGTAGCATCTTCAGGAGTGGAAGTGAAGATGAAGATGCTACAGTGTAGTGAAACTACGTAGTTGAGTAATAAATTTATATTTCGTGTGGAACGCAAAGTTTTTATTTCTGTTGTTATTAAATATCTGAAAAGCCTATAATTTATTTATTAGGATCAGAAACTCACTTTTCAGTGTTTTAAATATCTATTCACTTCATGAACTTTGAATTTTATTACAATTGATTGACTTATTGGCTTACTGTGATACTTTGAATGTTTTTTTGTATTAGTTTTTTGAATAACTTGTTATGCATTGGCATAGGAATTTAGCTTCGTAAAGTCACGAACGTGATCTTTGTCGAATGAAATCAAAAATAGAGTTACTTAAACACAAACTTCCTCGTGCAATTATTTACCCTAGAGAAAATTTATTTATCAAAATGTTGAATCTTTTCACAATCTTTAAAAATCTTTCCTATCAATTCGTCCAAATTTTTATTATGAATTTATCACTTATTGTCATTTAAGCACATTTTTACAACAGTAGGTCCTATCCCGAATGTTTTGCATTTAATTGTATTTCATTAGAGGTTTCTCTCAGAGAAAGAAACGATTCTCAGGATAACTTCGAGATTGAACAAAGAGCAGTAGATGAATTAAGAAATAAAGATCTTTATATGATGTAGTAACGCTGAGGATATGTCGGTTGGAAGAAAAGTTTTTCGTTAAATTAAATATCTAATGGGATGCTAGAGAATCACTATAATTCCTACGACGATCGCCTGAGAATCTCTCTCATGCATAACAGTTAAGTTGGTTTAGTTGCATAATCATCAGGATACTTACAGTACCAGACCGGATATTTTCGATGCTATTCCTGTTGCATAAGCATAAATTTGAGTCCCTAAGGTCCTAACGTTTATCCCGTGTAAGTACGGTGTCTTTTCTCCCGTTCTTATTTTATCGACCTAAGTATAAGGCATTATACACACTCACTGAAGAAATAAATTTCTAAGTAATAACATATCTTATCTTTAAAATTTTTGTTCCTCAGCTTCAACCTTAAAAGTAAATATGCAAACTTTATGTAATAAAATACGTTTTTCCATTTTTTCCATGTTCCACCAAACACTGATTGACTTTATTAATATAAGTTATCTGAAACATCTTTTCCACCCATCAGTTATTACGTAAAAGGAGATTAATTTAAATTATTAAAAAATATACTAATTGATGATATCAATCAAAAAGCGAGTGATACGGAAATAGATTTTTAAATTTAAAATCTACATAGTTTTGATATTTTCCTACTTATTAGGTTAGCTGAAATAATATGATATTCCATCGACCAGTCAAGACGCCAATTTGCATAATATTCGATAATTCAAACGGTATCATAATATAGGGATGATTTTGCGCCCAGCTTCAGCTGCAAGTTATACATAGGAATTTCACGCGTTCCCGGTATCTTGAGGAATTTTGCTGGCTACGAAACAATTTTCCCCAGCAGAGTTCGCCATCAACTGTTTCGAAGGATACTTCTTCCGCATGTAAACTGTTTTAGGTCGTAAACGCTTATTTGCAAATAGTTGCATTCTTTGCTTTGAGTTTTCTTGTCCCGACACATCATTGTGGAATTCAGATAGGAGAATCCCCTCGGAATAGTCGACGATCATTATTCTCCTTTAGCTTTCTACAACAAAGTGAATTTCAAACATATCAAACATTTTCTTTACTTTTATTTTCAAAGTTTAAATTAGAAAACTCTTTTTCAAAATATCATTTTTGATGACGTTGGTGATAAACTTATTTTATTAACTGTAAATTACTAACAATTCAGGAAAACTAAGAAACTATCGCATTAAAATATTCTCGCAGATGAAGTCTTCCATCGCTCTGTCAAGTATTTAATAACCACCATTTACCTGTAGAGTTACGAGAAATTGTGCATATTTTCCTATTTTAAATATAAACCATAATGAGATTTCTATGAACATATTGTTTTCATTGGTAGTTTTATCATAGTCATTTAATTTCTAATTTCGTGGTAACTAACACTATCTCAGGCCCCCAAATCCATAGAAATGAGCTAAAGAATAATCTTTTAAGTATGAGCCAATAATGCTAAAATAATACTTTATTTTCTTTGCTAAATAATTAAATATAAGAGATTTATTTTATGTAACTTAAATAATGACTTCAATTTAACATTAATTATCTTTCGAGAATACCATTACAATCATTAAATAGATATACTAAATAATTTTACATAAAATAGATATCCAACGACTAGTGTTTTGCCTGATTCACTTATCTTTATTCAATTGAATATGACTGAATAAGTCTTAACTTTATTAATTACGATAGCTTTAATTAATTAACTTTAATTAATAAGCTCATCAAATAGTAGTAGTAGTAGTATTTTTGTATATAGGGTGCTTCGACGGCTGTGGTCATTTCGCACCTCTTCATCTCATTGAAAACACCCATCTGGACAAACAAAACATCCATGCCCAGGGCGGGATTCGAACCCGGATTAGATTAGATTCGAACCCGAGTTGGATTAGCCGGCGAGCACGCTACCCACCAGGCTAACCCTTTCAGGCTAAGCTCATCAAAAAATAGACATAAGCTTAATTGGACTTATACGAGTCTATAAAATTATAACGTTTATTGAAATAATTTTAGAGTTTATAAATAATTTACCTAATTCTCAAATACTTACAGATGCTAGTGGGAGAAAATATATATAATAGAATACTGTAGATCCTGGAATACCTGGAATACGAAAAAACTAGATTCACCCGAAATTGAATTGGGAATGAATATTTTTGCATAATTAGAGGTACATTATAAACGCCTGCTCATGTGTTGGTCAAGTAGCCATTGCCTCTCGTGTGGTGATCATGAGTTCCTTTCTATCATTCAACATTTTCAAATTCACGATTAAAAAGGTTCTTAGTTATTCTTCTCTTC
>WURS02061561.1:0-10662 GCA_011762765.2 Rhinocypha anisoptera | reverse complement strand
TCTTTCTCTTTCTCTTTCTCTTTCTCTTTCTCTTTCTCTTTCTCTTTCTCTTTCTCTTTCTCTCTCTCTCTCTCTCTTTCTCTTTCTATTTCTCTTTCTTATTTTCTCCCTCTTATCTTCTTTCATTTTCATCTTACTTTATATTCATTATATTTTTTATAATTATATAAAAAGAAGTAAGCTTATAAATTAATATATTATTATTCGAAATATATACATTACCTTGGCTTTTTTGAAATGATCCAGACTTTGATTCGATTCTCGATATTATTCATTTCGTTCGCTCTCTCTCTCTCTCTCTCTCTGATTAGTGCCGAGTAGAAATTCTCGGTTTGGTTTTCCCAATTCCCAAAGGTAATTTGAAACGTTTCCACTCGCACATACACTGCTTTTATCTATCAAAATTTTGTAGAAAGGGAGAGAGAGAGCGAAAGAGAGAGAGAGAGAGAGAGAGAGAGAGAGAGAGAGAGAGAGAGAGAGAGTTTCTGACAAGCATGTTTAGTGTAGCACCAAAGCAAATTGAATTTTAAAGTTCATAGACCTTCACTCGGCTTGACCACCAAATTAAGTCTCTCTCTCTCTCTCTCTCTCTCTCTCTCTCTCTCATCTGGTCTCATTATGTACCCTAAATTGCATTTGAAAGTGAGAAAGTGAAGTTCACTCTTTTATTAACTTTCTCTCTCACTCTCTCTCTCTCTCTTTCTCTCTCTCTTACTCTCTCTCTCTTACTCTCTCTCTCTTACTCTCTCTCTCTCTCTCTCTAATCTAATTGCTTCATTTCCAACTTTCCAATTCCAGCGGGTGTGGTTTGGTTGGTTGTCTCTCGCGACACCTTCCATGATCTCTCTCACTCTCTCTCTCTCTCTCTCTCATTCTCTCTCTCTCTCTCAGTGTCTCTTACTCTCTCTCTCTCTCTTTCTCGGAAAGGATGAATGATGCGGCCTAGTGCCATGTTGGCAAGAGCGCTAATGAGATTCATTAAATACACATCGCATACACATACACACTCTACTTTTTGGCTTTTTCTCTCCTTCTCTATTTCTCTTTCACTCTCTCTCTAAATAATTTACTCTCACTCACACTTTTTCCCTTTTGACTCACTATCTCTGCCTTTTCCCTATTTTGTGACTTTTTTTGTGTATACTTTGGCTACGCGCGGACGAAACGGTTGCCAAACTTTTTGGGGTTCTTTCTCTTTCTCTCTCTCACTCTCTATCTCCTTCAAACTCTCTTTCACTCTTTCATTAGGCTCCATTAAGCACAATTTCATAGCACCCAAGTGAGTCAGTCAGAGTTTCAAAACCTTTCTCTCTCTCTCTCTCTTTCTCTATTTCTCTCTCCTTTACTTTTCCTCCTCTCTCTCTCTCTCTCTCTTACTCTTTATTTGATAATTTTTTTATCTCTCACTTACACTATTTCGTTCTTTCCGTTATTTTTTATCATTCTTTCTTTCTCACTCTCTTTTTCACTTTTGGTAACCATGCCAACAGTTTTAACAACAACTTTATAGAGTTTTCGTTAAATGTCTCATATCAAATCAAGAGAATTTTAAATGTGTAGCTAGTTTGAATTTGAGCTAGTTTGAGAGAATTAGATAGTTTGAAAGAAGAGAAAGAGAGAATTTCGAAATTTTTTTACTCTAAATCATCATCAGCATGAATAAACTTTGAATTTATTGCATTTCAATGTTGAAATATCTACCCTCCTTCTCACTTATTCATTAGTTTTCTCTCTTCTCCTCTCTCATCCCCCCTCTCTCTCTCTCTCTTACTCACCCTCTCTCTCTCTCTCTCACTCGCTCTCTCCCTCTCACTCGCTCGCTCGCTCGCTCTCTCTCTCTCTCTCTCTCTCTCTCTCTTTCGCTCTCACTCTCTCTCTCTCTCTCTCTCTCTCTCTTATTCATCTTTCATTTAACAGCATATAAAAAGCTAAAGTATTGGCCAATTTAAATACTATTACTAGCTATCCCTGTAAAAATTAAACCATATTTGACAAGTAGCGCCATCTTGTGAACAAAGAATTACTCAGACATGCGCATGCGCTTAGCTATATTTTTGTGACTTCTCCATGTTTTTCTCGTCACAAGATTAGATAATTTTTTTAAATAAATAATTAGGTAGATAATTTATATATTAGGCTGTTTCACTATTCTCTCTCTCTCATTCTTTCTTTCTCTCTCTCTCTCATGATTTTTTGTTTTTTAATTTATTTTTTCTCCTGGTTGACACCCACTGTAACTGGTTTCGGCACTTTGTCTGGTCATGACCACTCCAGGTGTTCTAATTGATTATGCAAGAGCAGTGTCGATTCTCTCTCTCTCTCTCTCTCTCTCTCTCTCTTATTTCTTTTTTTGCCAAATGACTCGAGGTGAATAGTCGAATAGACTAGTTCTCTCTCTCTCTCTCTCTCTCTCTCTCTCACTTTCCAAGTAGAATTTATTACCTTTTCTACTTTTTCTATAAGTAGACCACTAAACTTAATATCTTTTTCGTTTATCTCATTCTCTCTCTAACTCTCATAAAAAACGACTTATGGTCAACGCATTGGGCATCTCTCTCTCTCTCTCTCTCTCTCTCTCTCTCTCTCTCTCTCTCTCTCTCTCTCTCTCTCTCTCTCTCTAAAGCAATTAAGCTTGATGGTTGAGTCTGTAGACTTTTTCGAATTCGAATTTCAAATTCTGAAACATCATCTCTTTCTTTCTCTCCTCTCTCTCTTTCTCTCTCTCTCTCTCTCTTTTACTATATTAATTCAATTTTTTAAATATCAAATTATATTTGGTTGCCGTATAAATCAATTTATCATTTTCACTTTTTCAATTTCTCTCTCTTTTTTCTCTCTCACTCTTGTTCATTCATTCTCTCTTTTTGAGATGAGTTGAAATGAGAAAACCAAACCGAAAAAAATCAGTTTCCGTTTTCTATAAGTGCATCTACACAAACACACCCAAAGTGGCCTTGTAGAATTGAACTCGATCAATTAATTTTGTTGTCCAAAAGAGAGAGAGAGAAAGAGAGAGAGAAAGAGAAAGTGAGAAAGATAAATCTGACATTGGCATCCTTTTTGAAAATATATCAGAGAAAGAGAGAGAGAGAGATGAGATGTATAGCCAGTTTTTATTCACTCTCTCTATCTCTTTCTCTCTTTTCTATATAAAACTTAGCCGCATCAATTTCTCGGTCATCGTTAGTTTACTCCCGTATCTTATATCTCGTAGCATCATTATCAATGGATTCAATTTTCTTTTCTCTCTCTCTCTCTCTTTCTCATTCTCTCCAGATGATGATGAAAATGAGAGACGTGATCTCGTGCCTCGAGTATCGATCATTTGTCCATCGATCACTGATTGCACTTTGATTGGCTTTCTTCGCTTTATTTCTCCCTCTCTCTCTCTCTCTCTCTCATCCTTCATCTCATCTTTCTCTCTCTCTCCTATTATGTTATGTTTTTGCTCTACTACAAATCAGAATTGCATTCGAACTGCTTTTCATCAATGAAAGAGAACTAGAGAGAGAGAGAGAGAGAGAGAGAGAGTAAAGCCTATTTGTCTCGAGGTCATTTGGTTGTTATGCTGCTGTTTTTTGTTGTTGTTGTTGCTGTTGTTATATTGAATGCGTGCAGAAAATTCATTAGCGTGATGAGAGAGAGAGAGAGAGAGAGAGAGAGAAAGAGAGAGAAGAAGAAGATAGTGAAAGAGAGAATGAGATAAAAGATACTTATGCTTTTAGGGTCCAAAACAAAGAAACTTTCCATTTTCTTTCTAATATAAAAAAGTTTCCGAGGAAAGTTTATTCTCTCCTTCTCTTTCTCTGTCATTCTATTTTCATCTAATATAATGATAATGATAATGATGGGAAGAAGAAAACAAGTTTAGAGAAATAAATAAATCACAGCGGAGACTCTCGAGAGTGAGAGTGAGAGTGAGAGAGAGAGAGAGAGAGAGAGAGAGAGAGATCAAAGGTCGATTTAATGTCATCATCATCATGATGATCTCATCGTTTCAACGAGAGTAAAAGTTTTGTGAGAACACACGTTTTGTCCTGTAAATAAAGATCAAGATGAAATAAGAGTCTGTGAGAGAAAGAAAGAGAGAGAGAGAGAGAGAGAGATTAAAATTAAGACATCTGTTCCAGATGTTATGCTTTTTTTAATTTACTGCTTAACGACACTCAGATCTACTGAGAGGAAGAAGTCTTTAATAACAGGGAGAGTGAGTGAGAGAGAAAATGAGAGTGAGAGTGAGAAAACATAAATCAGAGTCTTGATCATTTGAGGCGTGCTTTATGTCTATGTTTATTATTATTGTAGAGATTAAGATAGGATATCTTAGATATGTGATATATGTATTTTAGTGAGTGAGTATGAAAGAGAGAGAGAGAAAATAGATCATTTCACAATACTCTCTCTCTCTCAGTTCTCTTCTCTTTCTCTCCCTCTCTGTTTTCTCTTTCTCCCTCTCTCTCTCTCTCTTTCATATTTATTTATCTTAACATACGAGTGTGTGATTTTAGATTGATTCGTTAGATTAGGAAAGCTCTTTCTCTCTCTCTCACTCACTTTCTCTCTCACTCTCTCTGTCTCTCTCTCCCACTGACTCTCCCTCTCTCAAACTATATATATAGAAACTCACTAAGGGTCATTTTCAAATGTTCATATGTTCTCATCTCTTTTTGTTCTCTCTCTCTCTCTCTTTCTCTCTTCCTCTCACTGTTTTTACTAGTATTGTATTTACCAGGCTATTAATAATAATAACAAAGCTAATATAAGAAATATGGATATTCGAAAAGTACAATAACAAATAGAGAGAGAGAGAGAGAGAGAGAGAAATCGAAAGTTGGTGAGAAAAAAATAAAGAGAAAACGAGAGAGAAAGAAAAGTCAAAATAAATAAAATTAAAATTAGAATAAAAATTTACAAAAAAATATATTTTACAAAGTGTGTTTCAAAATGAGAATAAAATAAAAAATAAAAAAAACATTGTAATATAAACATTAATAATAATGATGATGATGAGATGGTCAAGGAAGTGATGGAAACAATGAAACTAAATGGCACCGATGATCGATGAGAAAGAGAGAGAGAGAGAGAGAGAGAGAGAGAGAGAGAGGTAAAGATCATGGGGGAGAGAGGGGGAAAGAAGAGAAGGAGTGAGAGAGAAGAGAAAAGGAGCGGGTAATTAGTTGATTGGAGTTAAAGATGCGGACACGATTGGGTGATGGTGGAGAGAGTGAGAGAGAGAGAGAGAAAGGGAGAAAGTGCCCTAAAGCAATCAGGCAAAGGAAGAAAGAGAGAGAGAAAGAAAGAGAGAGAGGGAGAAAGAGAGAGAGGGAGAAAGAGAGAGAGATGGAGAGAGAGAGAGATCCACTTGTTGTGGATTAGATTGTATAATCCACTGATCCGTTTCGAAAAGTTTAGCTCAAAAAATGATTATCTCCTATTTGAAATCTAACCTAAATTTTAACTCTTTCTTTCACTATTCCTATCTCTCTCTCTCTCTCCTCTCTCTCTCTCTCTCTCCTCTCTCTCTCTCTCCTCTCTCTCTCTCTCTTTCTCCTCTCTCTCTCTCTCTCCTCTCTCTCTCT
Source organism: Rhinocypha anisoptera (assembly GCA_011762765.2). Taxonomy (NCBI): domain Eukaryota; kingdom Metazoa; phylum Arthropoda; class Insecta; order Odonata; family Chlorocyphidae; genus Rhinocypha; species Rhinocypha anisoptera. Next base: position 5,083 of record WURS02061561.1, on the reverse strand, counting down.
CTCTCTCTCTCTCTCTATGTCTGTCTGTCTGTCTGTCTGTCTGTCTCTGTCTCTGTCTCTGTCTCTGTCTCTGTCTCTGTCTCTCTCTCTCTCTCTCTCTCCGGTGAGAACTATGCTTCAACATCGATACCATTGAATTGTTTCTCAAAATTGTTGATTTTGATTTATTCACTACTATCTCTATACTGGGTAACTATAGTTTATATTAAAATTTTAATTTTTTAAAAATATGAATTTTCCTTTTTTTCGATTTTTTTCATTACTTCCTATAAAACATGATTTTGACAAGCATTACAATATATAATAATAGAAGAGATTTTTTCCCATAGATTAGGAAAAATTTGTGCACTGTTATTTTGTTTCGACATTGGTCTTTCTCTCTCTCACTCTGATTTTCTTGTAAATACTTCCGTTAAATTTCTTTCCCCTTCATTTTAAGAAGACAAGAGAATACGCAAAGAAGAAAGGAAATAAGTCAGAAAAAAATTGAGGCTAAAATGAACTAGATCAAGATGATGATGATGTGAAGATGATAATGGGTCTAAAGTTGTCTTCTTCAAAATCATTATTATTATTATTATTAGAATTGTTGAGAGAAGATATCTTGCTTGTTTTTAACTTAGTATATACTCATTTTAACGTTTATCTCTCTCTCTCTCTTTGTTTATCTCTTTCTCTCTTTCAAGTAGAGCTATCTCTATCCCTCTTAAGGGTTGCTTTCTTACTCATTTGCCACTTGCACTGAATGCATATAAGTGAGGGGAGAGAGAGATAGTAAGAATAAAGATGGTTAAAAAGAGAGGGTTAAAGAGATAGAGAGAGAGAGAGAGAGAGAGAGAGAGAGTTCATCACACAGTGCATCTCGATTACGACCTACCCACGCCAAATGCATCTCATCTCATTCGCGATTCTATTTTCCTCTCTCTCTCCTTCTCTCTCACTCACTCACTCATCAGGTGGTGATATACACAGACCTAAATATAGCCAGTACCGCACAGGTTAGGTTAGGTCATCGTAACCCCATTTGGAACACACACGCTGTGAGAGAAAGAGAGAGAGAGAGAGAGGGAGGGAGGGAGGGAGAGAGAGAGAGAGAGACATAAACACATTTGCACTCAAGAAAAAAAGGATGACACACCCTGCGCGTGGGGGGCATTTTCTCTCTCTCTCTTTCTCTCCCCCACTCTTTCACTCTCATTCTTTTATCTCTCTCTCTCTCTTTCACTTACTCTACATATGTCGACACCTCTCTCTCTCCATCCCTTTTTGTTGTTTGCTTCTTTCGAATTATCCAATTTCAATCTTTTCCAATTCGAATTAGTCTGATCTATCTATCTTTATCTTTATTTATCTCATACTCTTTATATTAAATAAAATAATACTAAACTCTCTCTCTCTCTCTCTCTCTCTCTCTCTTTCTTTTCTTTAAAATAATGCTAAACTTCTAATCTCTCTCTCACTCTCTATTTTTCTCTGTTTTATTCTATTTTTCAATCTCTTTCTATATCTAACTCACATTTTAATTTGTATTTTTTTGTTTTGTTTTATTTTTCTCTGCCTTTCTCTTCCTATTCTCGTTTTCTCAAAATATTTCCATTTTTCTATTTTGATTTCTCTTTCTCTGTCTATCTGTTTCTTATTCACTCTCCCTCTCATCCTTTCTCTCCCTCTCTCTCTCTCTCTCATCGTAAAAAAGTATAATCTGATCTACTTTTGGTTTTAGCCTGTTGATTTATATTCGAAACTGTGCAGGCATTGTTTCTGTGTTTGATTGTGCTTCGATTCTAGCTTTGAACTTTCTCTCTCTCTCTCTCTCTCTCTCTCTCCCTCTCAATCTCCAACTCCGATTTGATTCGATTTGATTTGAATCTAATTCTCCCTCTCTCTCTCTCTCTCTCTCTCGCTTTCTCTCTCCCACCCACACTAATACGATTTCTATTCTTATCTTATCTATAGATACAGAGAAAAGCACTTTTGAAAAACAAGGCTAATTTTGGGGATGATTTGGTTGTGTTGTGTTTGTGTTTTAAATTTGCTGTATTTTTTTGTTTTGTATATATATAAATATAATTTACATGCTTCTCTCTCTCTTTCTCTCTCTCTCTTTCTCTCTCTTTCTCTCTCTCTCTCTCTCTCTCTCTCTCTCTCTCTCTATTCATATATTAAAGATGTGCTCCCCAAATGCATTGAAGCACATCTAAATATGCTCATCAACAACAAGCATTGTTTGTTTCGGAAATGTTTTGGTTTGATTTCTAGTTAGAATTTAATGCTTAAAAACATTTTTCCTATTTATTCAGGGTTTGTATTTGGTTTAGAACAAAATTCAACAAAAATGCGAAAACAAATTTTTGAAACATTTTAATGTTAAATCATTTCTTGACTTTGTTTGGTTTGTGTTTTCATGTTTCTTTTCTCTCTCTCTCCCTTATTCTAAATTTTGTTGGTTATTTTTTATATATGCTTAGTGAATTGATAACAATGATGATGATGATAATGATAATGAGATCATTAGTTTAAATGACATTTTTGTTTTGGTTTGGTTTGGCCTAAATTATATTCTAAAATATATATAATATATATTTTGATCAATTTTAGACAACTGGACAGAGAGAGAGAGAGAGAGAGAGAGAGAGAGAGAGAGAGAGGAGAGGGAGAGAAAGAGAGAGAGAGAGAGAGAGAGAGAGAGAGAGAGTGGGAGAATGTAAAACGGAACAGCATATAGCCTAGTTGACCGTGATTTTTGGCCCATATTTTGTTATTATTATTATTAATATATTAATATTATTGCATTTGGAGATGAAACTACGCCTAACGGTCATCAGTTGTGAATCATGTTGAGAGAGAGAGAGAGAGAGGAGAGAGAAAGAGAGAGAGGGACAAAATAGGATAGTAAGAGAGAGAGAGAGAGAGAGAGAGAAAGAGAGGGACAAAATAAGAGAGTGAGAGAGAGAGAGGGACAAAATAAGAGAGTAAAAGAGAGAGAGAGAGAGAGACAGTGACTGATCGGGTGCAATCGTGAATATCTATCCATGTTAGTTAGTTAGCTAGTTAGCCAACTCACAATAGATTATTTTCAAAATGTAGTTCGTTTTATTATTATTATGAGAGTTGAATGAGAACAATCTGCATCTCTCTCTCTCTCTCTCTCTCTCTCTCTCTCTCTGTGTGTGCTACTCTCAATTGTACTAATTGGCTACCATGGGCACAGATGGACAATCGCGATAGACTTGTATGTGAAACTCGGGTGAGTTGAGCGAGACTAATCGATTTGCTTCGTTTCTCTCTCTCTCTCACTCCCTCCCTCTCTCTCTCTCTCTCTCTCTCTCACTCTCTCTCTCTCTCTCACTCTCTCTCCCTCTTTCTCTTACACATTCTCTCATTTTCTCTTACTCACTCTCTCTCTCACTCTCTCTTTCTCTCTCTCCCTCTCTCTTCTTCTGATTTACTTGGTTCGGAAACACGTCTCCGAACTTATATGAATGACTCACAGTTTGTTAGGGTGTGATGTCTCGAGGGTGACTCTGCGGGTAGCCATCATTTTCTCATTTCTCTCTCTCTCTCTCTCTCTCTCTCTTTCTCTCTCTCTTTCTCTCCTACTCTCTCTCTCTCTCTCTCTCTCTCTCTCTCTCTCTCTTTCAGATCTGCGTAAAGCCACACGGACACACACTAATCAACCATGACACTTACCGTGACCAATTTTGAACCATATGTGGTGAGATTGAGAAGAGAGAGAGAGAGAGAGATTTCATATGGATAGAGATCAGTGATTTCAAATCACTAACTTATGTGTTTAATTTGCGTTTTTTCTCACTTTTCCCTCTCTTATATATTTTGTTATAACAAATATAATAAATAATGACTTTTTGGTTAGAATTTGTGAAAATTTATTGTTATCTGTCTTGATTTTTCTAGAATAATCAATTGATAACTGCCATATTTAATTAAAAGTGCTATTTCAAGATCCGAGTTAAAATAAACAATTTAAATTAACGAGATAAAGAGAGAGAAATTTACAATTTATCATTTAACCATATCATCACTTTAAAAATATCTTTTTGAACTTCTTTTCTCCATATTTGATGATATATATATTTCTTTGTGTTTCTCTCTCTCTCTCTCTCTCTCTCTCTCTCTCTCTCTGTATTCTAATTTTAGTTTGTTCTTATTTTTTAAATTTCAACAAAAATTAACAAACAAAAAAGAACAGAAATATGGAAATTTATGCATTTTGTTTGTATAATTTAAATTTTCAAAATTAAGTAATTGAAAAGCAAGCTTTATTTTTTGTTTACTTTCTTTTGTGTGTGTATGAAAAGACAGATAAATAATAGATTCAAATATATAATTAAACGAAGTAAAACCAAAAATTTCCTGTTTATTTGGTTTACAAATTTTTTTTACTTACTTACCGATAAGTTATATATAATTATAATTATAATGAATGAAGAAGGATAATCAATTAGATTGGTGAGTTTACTTGCTGATTTGCTAATTTGCATTCATTTATTTGCGGTGTTTGTGTGTGAATTATTCACATACAGAGATAAACAAAGAGAGAGAGAGAGAGCGAGAGAGCAAGAGAGATGAAGAGAATGAGAGAGAGATGAAGAGAATGAGAGAGAGAGAGAGATAAAGAAAGAGAGAGAGATCGTGATAGAAAGAGAAAGGGATTGTTTGTGTGAGAGAGAATAAGAGAAAGAGAGAGATAAAAAATGAGAGAGAGAGATGAAGAGAATGAGAGAGAGATCTGAAGAGAATGAAGGAGAGAAAGATGAAGAGAATAAGAGTGAGAGAGAGATAAAGAGGAAGGGAGTGTTTGTGTGAGAGTGAGAGAGAGAGAGAGAGAAAGAGTCTATGTGAAAGTAAAAAACTGTTGTGAGTGAGTGATGATGAGGAAAATTTGATGATGATGATGATGACACTTCATATCCTGTGGATGATGATTTTGGAGTTTCTCCCACACATTTGTCTTGTTGGGTGAGGGTTGTGGTGACAGTTGGGTGATGAGAGAGAGAGAGAGAGAGAGAGAGAGAGAGAGAGAGAGAGAGAGAGAGAGAGAGAGAGAGAGAGAGAGAGGGAG
>WURS02061550.1:0-10663 GCA_011762765.2 Rhinocypha anisoptera | reverse complement strand
ATTCCTCCTTACCTCCCCCCAGCCCCATTAAGGTCGCGAAACCACTTCATTGTTCCCACATGTGAAGGAGTTAGCCATGCGTGAAAGTATGTAGATTAGTTAGAAGGGGAAGTGCTCCCGTTTGGACCTTGGAAAATATGACGGCGTTTGTATGTAGTTGTTTTCATGCATGTTTGTACTGAGAAGTCTAACGTCCCGCATGTCGGGGATGATGTTCTACTATTTTATTTTGCATGCGGGTTGCTTCGTTCCGAGTGCATTGTGTTCCTTAACATTTGCACTTGGGAGTGAATGTAAATGTTTGGCGGTGGCTCACCCCCTGTCACACGAAATTGCGGCGGTTTGTAGAGTAATGCTTAGAAGTAAAAGTAGACAAGAGAGAGAAGAGAAAAAGGTGCCCCGATAGCATTCCAGGAAGCATCCAAACTTTCGGAACATGAGGGTTCATCACAGATGGACCTGGGAAAAGAATATTAAAGGGAGTTAAAACGCGATGAATGTGCGGCCGACAGATTATGAAAATGATAAAAGGATCCAGGAGTCAAAAATGTTCGTGGAAAAAGGGAAAATTTCCCCCGTCCATGGGCATATTCCCAGGCGTGATAACACTGCTGCGACTGTTATCTCCCGCGAAATAATCGACTTATCTGTACGAACAGTGGTCACCCGGGCGTTCGTTACAAAAACTTCTACTTCTAAGCAATACCCTGCAAACACCTGCAAGGGTGAGTGGCATGGGGTGAGCCACCATAAAACATTCACATTCACTCGAAAATGCAAATGTTAAGAGACACATTGCACTCAGAATGAAGCAACGCGCATGCTAAATAAAACAGTAGAGCTATCCTACCACAAAAACACACAGCAAATTCAGCCGCTTTACTAACACTGGATCTAAATCTAGGACGTCTGAGATTACTCAACAACAAGTAAGATTGATGGATGTGAGTTAGATTACTGTTACAGGAGCACTTTTTTCTTTCCATCACTTTTAAATTAAAACCTTCTGACTGGGCTTCATCTTAACCACGATCTCCAAAAAAAAAGAAGACGATCGATTCGGGACCTGTCGACCCATCACCTTATCCACGTCGGGCCTTATCAAAATCCTCCGTCGGCAAACGAAAATATGCCGCAAACAAAATGTCTTATCTCTCAAACATTACGTCAGACGTATTCATGGTGAAATGAAATAGCAAATTAGTGATGGCGGTGGAGTAAACACTGAAACTTAATGAATAAAATAAAATGCACTTTTCCAAAAAAATATTGAATGCGTACAACGCGCTATTCGGATTGCTAAGCCATCATCAGGTACAAGACCTGCGGAAGACAAGACTTATAACTGAAGATGGCTTAGCAAGTACGCATTAATATTTTTGTGGAAAATTGCATTTTCTTTTATTCATTATGGATTCCTTGCACTACGAACAGCCTGCAAACTGTTAATCTTACCGAAACTTAAGTTACATAAAAATTATTTTTATTCTTTATAAGTTCGCTATTTCAGCATTACCACAATACCACGCCTGAATATTCATTACTTAATACGTCCGACAGTTTTCCTTGTCATTATTATACGAAATGCGAATCAATAATTGCCAGCAGACCACATTATACAGACCATCCTCAGGCATGATCGGAAAAAAAATACTGCGATCTCACTCTTGGGCACAAGAAAATAATAAATAAATTGATGGCAGCTGGGAATTTAATCACTTTCGGTCTTTATACGTAAAATCAATAAAGACAGAGAAGGAGATATAGTTTCCGGCGTGACTTGATGGAACTGCTTCATGATTAACTGAGAGACAAAATTTGTAATTCCACCTGAATATATTTTTTCTACACGACCCAGTTTTAGTCGCAATGCAACATCATCAGGTAATTTTTTTTAAAGTGTTGTTTTAAAGTCTGGTCAGCACGAATAACCTCTCCAGACCGGGGGGAAGGGTAAAAAAGGATGGGAATTGAAGGGTAGGGAGAAGTTTAGGCTCTTAAGAGCCTACGAAAATATGTTTCAACTATCAGGTAATTTTACAGAAAATATCCTACTATATATAGTCCTAGGGAAGGGGGGAGGGTGGGTGGGGGCAGTGGTGTGGGTTAGTAATTAGGTACAGGGTCTCATAAAACCACTCTTTCCCCCAACCCCCCCTCCAGGCCCAACCCAAACGAGCCACTTACTCCTCTCCTGCCCGTCCGTCACAATTACAAAGTTTACAATTGTACAAATTACAAAGTACTGGCCCAATACCTGCTTACCCAACCTCCCTGTACCTAATTACTCCCGCAAACCACTCCCCCCACCCGCCTTCCCCCCATCCCAAGGACTATATATACTGTGGATATTTTCCGTAAAATTACCTGATGACATTGCAGTGCGACGAAACCTGAGTCGAGTGGAAATAATATATATATATGTGGAATCACATAGTTTCTTTTTTTTGTGTTCGTAATGCATGACTTGTATCATGTGCATGTGAATCTATGGTGGTGGCTCACCCCCTGCCACACGCCCTTGTGGAGGCTTGTAGGGTATTATGTAGATGTAGATGTAGATGAACACTAGGTAAGAAGAAAACACATTGCTGTTCCACAAAATAAATATTTTTTTTAACGCGACCGGTTTTTAATACAGAGAATCATCTTCCTGCGCCAGAAGTTGGTACTTTCTATTGAAACCGGTTGCATTCAAATATATATATATATATATTGTAGAACAGCAAAATGTTTTCTTACCTTGTGTTGTCTTGATGGAGTCCCAATACGTGACTTCTGCCACGATCTCACATATCGAAAGGCAGAGAAGATCATAGCGAATGACCAAACGGGGTAGATAGAAAACAACAAAATAAGAAAAGGCCGCTAATTTGAGATTTAAGACATGTCTCCAACCAAGAGTAATGAATCGAAGTGACGTGACTAATCACTATTTGTCATTTTCCCTACCCGAACTTTTCGGTAGTCTGCGGTGAAACATTCTTATTATGAACGTATCAGAGGTCGTGGTAGCCCAGTGGGTAGAGTGCTGGGGTGCTGACCGGGAGACCCGGGTTGGAGACCCGGTGACGACACCGAACACCTCCAGCTAAACCCAAGCTGACTGGTTTTTCGGGTACCACATCTTCGTGGGAAATCACGGGGAAAGGAAATGGACCCTCTACCCTGATGTGTGAATTTCCACACGCCGAGGGCTTAGTACTAGGTGAACTCTACCCTCACATAACATACCAACCTTCGGGTTGACCACTGCGGTATATATATATTCACGGAAAAGGATTATTATTATTGCATGAACAAAATATGGTATGAATGGCATCGACATGAACTGTTTTAAAATTTTGTTTTTTTTATATGCTACTTATTCGCCGATACTATTGCTATATCTATTTTATTAGGCAATATTTGATTATATGACATATTTTTAACATTTAAATGATTTTACTTCAGTTTTAACGAAGAATTTCATTCTGAAAAATGTGCCTAAGAAGCCTCTGAAATTAAAACACAAGTGAGTGTCTTGTTCAGTTTCTTTCCTCAGTTCTACTGTTATTGCTTCACGTGTATGAGATGTTTGTATACTATATGACTATATGTCAATATACTAATTAGTACATGAGAGTAACCTCACCTTTATAAAGTTTTATGTCTCGATCAAATATTCCTCTGAAAAAGTAAGAATATATATACATTCCGCTGAAGTGCTGGTGTTAGCACTTTGAAGGATGAAGGAACGCTGATTTTATAATAAAGTAGAATGAAACAGGTTTGTTTTGCCATCTAAGAAACATGAATTATGCAGGACGCTAATTTATAGGCCCCTGCACGTCTAAAATCCTGTCGCGATACAATCTATTGATGGTGGATTCGCCGGTTTTTTGTGGATCTGGTGTGAGAACCTCTCGCCTCGTCTCACAGACATTAATTACTTCCACTCGCCAATTTGAGGAAATAATTCTACACCTGGTCATCATATTCTCTCAAATTGAATGTGCCCCGTGAGTATGTGACATGACTATCTTAAAATATACTCTAATTTTTCGGCTTAGTTCCAGGAGTCAGTATGCTGATTTTAGTTTCATCAATGGAGGAACATTATTAATAATTTTGGAACTCGTTTCTGTGGAGAGTATCGAGAATCGTCGATGAAAGGTCTCATTGGTCGCATTCAATTATCTTGATGTCCTAGAAACAATTCTTCATTTATAGTTACCACTGCGGGTCATCGGGTCAATTCTTAAAAAAAAACATTTTATAATTGTATCTGGTGACCTAGTACTTGTTTAAAATGACATGCAACGGAATGTGTTAGATATCAACGGATCATTTCCCACTACGGGTTCCAGAAAATCTACTTGGTATTTCAAACAGTGCACACTCTCGTGTTTTTACTGTATCTTTCCGAGTAGCAGGCGATTGTGTCTATGTAATTAGACTGCATTAAGATTGAATCAACAAACGATCAAGTGTTCCAAGCTGTCACCTCTAATCTCAAGCTTACTATGCATGATTTGAAACTTCGACTTACACTTGTTGTCAAGTGAGAAAAGTTGAAATCGTATTCTTCTACACGTTGATAAGTGACGAGACACTGGAATGTATAAAGTCATCACTAAGAATAATCCAAAGCTTGAAATCGAATATCTATGTTATTTACCATTATTATCTCTCGGCTTATGTACTAATACGTATGTTCAATCGCCATCTCCTCATCTGGGCTGACCCAGAGAGCACTCACCTACCGTCTCTCACAAGCCTTCAATTCCCTCATGTCTCTCGCCCTGGAAATAGATATCGCCTCATCCTACCCTTCCTTCTTATCCATAATAAATAGATTACCCGTTAATAGTTTCAAGTAATTTCCCTGTTCTTCCTTCTCGCTATCCTTATTCATATCTTTCCTCTTTATGTATATGATCTCACTATGTTTTCCTCTCCTGTTTTATTGTATTTTCATTATGTGATTGTGTTGTTTCTGTTTTTTATTTATCAACTGTTATACATCCAATGTAAAGGCGTTTTGCGCTGTTTTTGGATAAATAAATAAATAAAAATCTCATGATAGGAAAACATTAGTATAAGTGGAACACAATATTTTCCCCCAAAAATTAAAAACTTTATCAGTTAGCTGTAAATAAAAAAAATCAGGAGATGCAAAAGGGTGCATAGAGAATATCATAGCAACAAAAGTAGTGTATATATTGTAACTATTAAAATCAATACAGAACCTCAAAAATAAAATGTAGTTATGATTGATTAAGTTATCAAAAAAACTTATAATATTGCAGAAGAGCCAAATTAAGGGGTTACTAAAAATTAACTGAATTAATGAGATTAGTATGAGACATTTGAAGGCTGAAAATAATATGAAATAACAGCATATAGAGATATTGTGTTATGAAAATGGACACAGCACTATGACATCTAAGTGGACCACAAGGAGCTATTGAATGGGTCAAGCTAAACATTTTCATGACATTAAGAAATATATCATACCAATGCCTTACTTTGTTGTGCATTCATAGTACTTCTTATTTCTTCAATATGAGTGTTTCTAATGCATGGAAAAATTTTCCATTGATTTTTTTATTTTAGGAAGCCTATAAGGCTATAGAAGATATCCATGGGCTAATGAATCTATCAAAGAAGATGCCTGTTCCCAAGACAATGGCCAACTACTACCAAAAGCTTGCTATGGTGTTTTGGAAGGCAGGCAATTATCTCTTCCATGCTGCTGCTCTCCTTAAGTTATTTCAGCTATCAAGAGAAATGAAAAAGAACATCACACCAGAAGAGATACAAAAGTTTGTTTCATCTCTTTCTTCTAAACTACATTTACCAAAATGCATTAAATATTTACAAATTTCCTTCAAAGAGTGTCGTCTTAGACATGTGAAAGTTCTATATCTTTTTTTTAAGAGTATTATGAGATACTTAACTGTCACACATTCACTCAAGACAAGACTTCTTTGAAGGAAATTTGCAAACCATTTAATGCCTTATGCTCTTTTATCTACGTGGTGGTCTTGTAGGATGAATTCTAAAGCAACTAAACTGATGGCATGATGGTTATGTATACACAGTTGTAGATTTGTGCCCTTCAAGTAACAAATCCTGATTTTATTTACCAATTTTATAATTCAATGCCAATCAAAAATTAAAATCCATAACAATGTTAGTAACCTTCCATGGGTTTTCTTGCTTCAAAATATTAATGCCATATGGATAAAGAGCTGTTCTAGCTCTCTGGTGACCAGATTTTCATCCACATCTTAATGAAAACGTGTACATGTCCGTCAAATACTAATGTTAAATACAAAACTACTTAAGCAAAAATTGGGAGTTAGCTTCAGGCTCTACCTGCAGTTTGTTGACTTAGAACAAAGGCAATAATCCACCACCAAGTTTTAATGACATGTATTTTATCTTCTTTATTATATTGATATCTACCATCTATATGAATTGTTATACTATTAATAAATATATTAAAATAATGTCTGTCGCATATTAATCAAGTATCTATGTTAAACCTTCTAAAAATTTTTTATCTTAGGATGGCTTGCCGGGTACTACTTGCTACCTTATCTATACCATTGCCATCTTCACATCCAGAGTTTGACCGGTTTATAGAAACTGATAAGAGTCCCTTAGAAAAGGCACAGCGTCTTGCTGTACTACTTGGTCTTCCTCAGCCTCCCACTAGAGCATCTCTTCTTAGGGACATGGTAAGATTTTTTCATTGTTATTATTGTGTTTATACTAAGACCTTGCAAATTATGAGAAAATGAATTTTTTTAAATTTTAGTAAGTAATATGAAAGAAACTTCATATGATTTTTTTTAATTCAGAAAAAGATTAATAATATTTGTAAGTTTCAACATTTGTTCATTAGTTAAGTGTGATTCACACATGATATGTTTTCCCTGATTAAAAACCATTGACTGAAATCCCTTTATGTCTTAAAGAATATGGATATGTGAAGGATATGAATACAGTGGAACCTGGTTAGTACGTTCCTCCTTAGTACATTTTCCTCCTTATTGCGTAGATTTTTCTCAGTCCTGGTACCATCAGGATACGTAAATATGTTCGGTTAGTACTTTTTAAATGCTAGAGCTTTCCTGGTTAGTATGTACAAAATTGACACAACCCGCAAATCCATTTTCGGCATCTAAAAAGTTGAGTAACCTTCTGAAACTCGCAAGTTTATTTATTAAAATCACCCCTTCGCTTTTCATCTTTCATTCTCTTGCATTTCTCATATTGAGGATGATGCAGAGCAAAGAACTGAGTATGATATGGTTCCAACTCTGGGTAAAACAGCTATGGAGTACATACACCGTTATTTTACGAGTTTTGTGGGATCATCTCCACACGAATTTCAAGGCAAAAAAATTAGTCATCGGAACTAGAAATAAAAGCAGAGTACCTTGGACAAGTTTTTTATGTGACTTTGAACTAAAAATATAAATTCTTTTGCAACAAAGCATCTGAAATGCTAAATTGACATTTCAATCAATATATCAATCAATCGAATAGTGCCAAACGAAGCTACTGCTGTGATTGTACGTATAATAAGTAAGATGTTGCATACATTTTTGAAACAGTTTCATATCATTCGACATTATATTTATGATCGATATTTTGATTCGATATTTTGATTTGGCATTATTAAAATAAAACTTTCCTGAAGCATAATTTCTGGCCAAAATATTGAGAAATTGAGAATTAATCTTGTTGAAAGCTACATGCAAGAAGGGACAAAAGTGTATCAGGATATTCAAAAATTTTCCATGTAGACATTCATTTTAAATTCAATAAATTATTATTGTACTTTGATGTTGTAGGTAAACAATGTAAACCTTACAATATTTGTAAGTAGATACTGACCAATGTCAAGTATACCCTAGTTCTTGCAACTGTCCAGTATAAGACAAAATATTATTATCATTAGTACTTCAATTTGAAGATTGTCATCATCCTTCTCAATTGTCTATTGACAATCCTCATACTTATATCTTCTGTTCTGCCTTAATATTTATCATCTATCTCAAATTGGTTCATTTTTTGGAGACTCTGCAGGGATAATAATACAGGAGAAGTTATCATACAAAAGTTGTTGAGAGAAGAGACTTTGTTTCCCTTTAAGAAGTGGGCTACAAAATATCAGGCAGTCATCACACTCTACTTTGCAAACAATCACAAAAACTTAAATTTTTTACATGTTTGCAATGAAGTGCACCACTGGTGGGCCACAGGCATCCTGCCCCACCAGTGGGTCACACATGAATGGCTTCATGGTCATTGTGTACCACTGGTGATACATGACTCCAAAGCTTGAAATGGTGAGCCATGGAGCACACACCCCTCAATAAGGATCTATTCTTCATATTTACACTCGCAAAGGAAGAAAAAATCCAGTTCATGGTTTTTGTTGTATGCTATAAATAAAAAATTATAATTTTCCCATTCACTATATTGAGAGTCAATGGCATATAAAAAGGCTCTAGAAAACTGGATTAATAAACTTGAAAACTCACTCTAATTAAACAATTTTCTTGTTTTTTACCACGAGTAAATTTAGTTAGGGGGAACAATATAATACAATTTGCATAACTCCCAAGGGCTGAAAATCCTCTGAAGTTGATATATTAATTCAAAAAATTCTATACTCTAACCAGTAAAACCAGTTATAAACTTTTTTCTAAAAAGGAAATTGGAATGAGACGTTCATTTGTAAATGTAAGCAAATCAAGCAAAACTAAAGTAAGCAAATCCTGCAGCTATATAATAAAACCCAGGTACCTGGGGTAGGGAAAAGTGGCCACTGTATAACAAAACTTATGAGCCTAGGGCAAGAGAAGTTTGCTGGGGTATAATGAATGACACTTGCCTAGGGTTAAAGAAAACTGGAACCCCACAATAAAACCTTTATACAAAGCAGAGAAACCAGCAGAAGAGGGATAAGGCATTCCAAAAGAAGAGGCCAGTAAAAGGTCTCGTATGGAAAATAAAAATAAATAGGGTCTTGTAACAATTTTTCTAAGTATATTGCACAAAGAATTACAAAATAAATACTAGTTAGAAGGAACTTCATGTTTAAAAAGAAATATAATCTACAAACTTTTTATATCAGAAAAAATATCACAACAAAATACAAGTTTTGGAGATATGTCTAACGAAGCAATTGCAGTATACTACAGTCCGAGGGATGTCTAATCTAAAGAGTTGTTGTGATTTGCTTTTCTACGCCCTCCTTATATTTTAGACCTTGTTTTACAGCTCATCCAAACAGCAAGCTTACGGAACATTTATCAAGCATTTATGAAAGAAGGGTATGTTACGATGCTGTAATGTTAAGACAGAAAGGTCCGGTAAAAGTGAAAAAAATACTGTATAATTACAATACTTTAAGCATTACCTCTGCCATATGTGAAATGTTTACATAGGCATGCAGGCATTACAAGTAAGCTTGCATCATCCTCTTGATCCATTATTACATCACAGGATTATATAATCACAAGTTTGTTCAAAAACACTTTGTAAACCAAATACAAAAGCAAAAAACTTCCTATCATTGATGCATTAACTATTTCCTGAGTGATTCAAACTGTAAAAAGTGTTTAAAAAATCAAAAAATCATTGAAAAATCATCATCTAAATACACATTAAACATGTTTAACTGAATAATAGTAAAAAAATAATCTTTTGTTTGCAAAAATTACACTCATGAAGACGAACATAAAAAATCACTTCCGTCGCAATGTTAAATCAATGTTTCTCCATGTTTATGAATAATGAATGGGTTAAACATTTTCTCCTGTCAGTGTCACTTTCATGTATTTATTTGAATTCCAGGTAAAGGCATTATTTATCTCATTTTCAATTCTTGGAGGTCATTAAAATGTACTGCAATACAGTAGACTCATTATTACAAAGTTAATGGGACCAAAAAATCGACAGTTTGTGATAACGTTGTTCGTATCAATGTAGTTTTTATATAAATATCGCAAAAAAACCCATTTGCTCTTTTTTGGCCTGTTTAAACTTTCGTGTGTTTACAGCCATGCTGTGAAATGATATCAGACTTGTAAATTACAATCAAATTATGCGCAAAGATGTGAAATCAAACAGTCTTATTTGTTGTTCTAAAATCATGCATCACGCCAATTTTTGTAGTAATCCTCACAAGCTGGGAGATTAATTCCACGGAAAAACTACTCCACTGCCTGTAAAATTACTATGTGGCAAAATTAATGTATTGGAATTCTGAATTTAAGTATATTGATTTTATGGAAAACTTGATTTCTCGCAAGTTAGTGAGTGGTCCTGCCCGATTCCTTCCGATTTCAACCATCTTGAAAAACGAACCTTCCCCTACAAAGATTACTATCACATTTCCGTTGAAGAGGCATTTATTCAACATCATTTACTTAGAAGAGAGAAGGCTCCCTTCGCCGAAACAAGTAGGAGTCATAAGACGAAGACATCCTTCGATGACTCTCGGTATGCGAAAGGTGCAATCAGAGTAGGAAAGGATGAAGGAGCCCTCAGAGTTGCGACTCTCAACATGGGCCCTTATCTTTCGTCTCTTCCCTTTCACCCCTCCTCTACCTCTCATGGTCTGTCAGACTCCTTTAGAAGTGCAGTAACCCAGTGG
>WURS02061549.1:0-25247 GCA_011762765.2 Rhinocypha anisoptera | reverse complement strand
ACCCCCGCCCCCAACTCCCGATCCGTGTGCGGCATATGCGTGTGTGCGCGCGAGACGGGGGAGGGCCCTTGAAGGAGACGAAGTCACCACGGGAAGAAGAAGCCCCGGGATATCCAAGGGGGACGCAGAAATGTATTTTGGATGCCAGAGCGCCTTTCCGTTCGCGGTGCCCCACCACAAGAACACGAGAGGAACTCGGAATCGTCATTTCTTATTTTTTTTACAGAGTTGAAAATAAACAAATTAACTATTCGAGAAACATTCCTTTCGAATGGCGAAACGAATTGTAATTGTGATCACGCTCTATATGTCCCTGACCGCGGCTGCTTTTTAGTGAAAGCTTGCGTGCAAGCATTTAAAATCGTCGAAAAAGTATGTGAATATATGGTTTCATATATTTTATGAATATTTTGTGAATATAAGGTTTCTTATATGGTTTCAACCAAAATATAAAAAAGACTTTATAAGAAAATGGGATTTGAAGAAATAGTTGAATAGATAATATTATACACGGCAATAATGCCTCACCGAATTTAATCAAAGAAATCATTATTGTTTTTTCAGCTAAATAAACAACTATCACACTCGAAAATCATTTGATGAACAGTGTATCTCATAAATAAACGATAAAAATAATTACTACCTCATTTAATATGTCATCTATCGGACCCTTCTCTTAAAAGTATAACACTTTGAGAAGCCAAATAATAATCGGAGAAAAGCCTGAATTCGAAAATAATTATTTTATTAACTCGACGGGTGTTAAATGGGTATGCTTATAGTACAATTTTGAAAGAGCCGACCGGGTTATCCTGGTGGGTAGCGTGCTCGCCGACTAATTTTTTTTTTTGCCCAAAGGTCGCGGGTTCGAATCCCGCCCAGGGCATGGATGTTGTGTTTGTGCAGATGGGTTTTATCAATGAGTTGAAGAGGTGCGAAATGACCATAGCCGTCGAAACACCCTGTAAACAAAAATACTACTACTATGCTACCATTAGTGCTCAGGATCATATTCAGTCACAAAATGCCCTGCTATTTGTTATAAAAAGACAAACACTCTGAAGTCAGACTGTAATTAAATAGTATCTGCATGTTATTTTACGGCTGATTTTTCTGATTTATTGAGAATAGCGCAATTGAGAAGGATATTCACTCTGAGCTTTAGTTTCCAAGCATTTTAATTAGGACAGTAATCATAAGTATAATAATCTAAATTGTATGGTTATCGGTTCTGAAAATATTCACCGAGCAAAAATTCATATTATGAATCTTGATCTCTTACGAATAGTCAACCACAATCACTATAACCAAAAGATCCTCTCATAGTTCTCACCAAATAGAAATTGGTTACTTCAGAAATTAACATCTCTTCCATTCACTAATAATCCATTTGGTTTACACGGTTCAAAGTATAAGGAATATTACTTTCTACTTCTTTCAGTATACTTTATTACAAATGGTGGTTGAGGCCTGCCAAAACAAGCCGCAGTGTAAATTCCATGCTGCTCCAAAACCAGGGGAACACTTTATGGACCCTTGCCCAGGGGCAGCAAAGTTCGTGGAGGTGGCTTACAAATGCCGCCCATGTATGTAATGAATGTTACCTCATAAGAAATACTAAAAGGGCTTTTTTCTTGAAATTAACTGATACTAATACTTATTTGCTTGGTAATAGCTACTAACTTTTTAAAATCCTGATTACCAAAATACTTCATCTGTGTCTTCAAGATACTTGACTGTTCTAAATATTTGATCCAACTTCCACAAGTAATAATTGCAATGTCCATTTCTTGGCATTGCCATCAATTCCAACCCAGAATCACAATCAAAATGCATTCCAAATATACCAAACTAGGGAAAAAGACCTAAAAGGGCCTAAAAAGACAAATGTGGATGTAATAGAACATTGACATCCCTAGGTCAAACTGAATAGTAGAGAACAACATACAAGAAAATAACAACATACTATCAATTGTACTATAAAATAAGCAGCTGGAAGAGGAGAATGTCAATCCTATATAATTAGTGTCAATTATGTTATTATGATAAAAAAATTCACTGAGGTGCCTGTCACCTGGTGGAATTCCATAATGAAATAAATAGTTGTTGTCACTGGTATATATTTCCACAGAAGAATAGAAAAACACATGACCGGTTTCAACGATAATCGTCATCATCTGGTTGATGGCCAGGTGATGAATTGAAACCAGTCATGGGTTTTTCTGTTCTTCTGTGGAAATATATACAAGTATCAACCTCCATTTGTATTATTATGTGTGATGTGTCCATATGCCTTCCTATCAACATCAAAATTTGAAATGAAAATTCTATACACCAATTTATTGTTTTTACCATTTTATAATATATTTCTAATTGTCCTTTTCCTCATAGTCACTGGAAGAGTCTTTCATCTGTTGTTGTGGAGAGTCAGGAGGATATTAATTTAACAAAGGCTTATTAATCTCACAAAATAGTTTCTTTTTTGTCAACAGAATTATCATGTTTCTATTTAAGGATGAATGCAAATCCCTCTTTAACAAAATTAATATCTTTTAATTAATGATTGTATTGGTGCAGAAAGATTATTATCACTCCTGTGTTGAAAGTACTGTTAGTAATTCCTCACTAAATCCATAAGATTTCAATGTTTTCCTTAACATAATAATATTACAATGTATGTATTCCTTCACTGTGAACTTTTAGAATAATAAGAAAGAAATGCCAAATCAACCTATGCCAGAAGTGCGGCCATATTTTCTCATTATCATTACAATTTTTACAATGCACATTTGTTTTTTATTCCATTATTGTTTGTCCATTTTTTATGTTAATCTTCTCCAAATGTCTCAAAAAACTAATTTTATATGTAAATTTTTCTGGAATATGAATATTTTAAGAAACTTTTGAATCCATTTCTGGAGAAGTATATCTGGGCATAGTACCTTAAAAATAGACAACTAAAACAAATAAAAGTTGACAAATTACTTACAGGGTTTACTTCTTTACAGTTAATCAAATGGTGTGATGATGGTTGTCAATAAAAAATTCCTAACTTGCCACTATAACTGCCCACTTAGAGGTCTGAACTCAATCTGAGATTGTGCCAATGAGTGCAATCAGACTAGGGATGAGGCATTTCTGTAAAATAGAAAAAGACCTCTGTATTTTCAAGTTATTCTTTCGAATTATCGACAGAAAACATTTTAATGTTTTGCTTAATATACTCAACGGATCTCTTGAATTAAAGGCATGTTGTGCTACACTGAGTTTGCCTTGATGGCAAGGCATGGAGTCTCATTATATTTTTTAATTATTTTATGGAAAGTGTGTGTGAGGTGTTTTTTCATACCTTGACTTCAAGGAATGAAAACATTTTGCTCATATATGAAACAATATTGCCATATTGTAACAATATTATGACTAAAATATTTAAGAACATGCAAAAATTAATTTAACAAAAAACTTTGCATCTGGGCAAGATTTTTGGAAATATTTGCAGCATAAAATGTGTTAAATATTTTTACCTTCAAGCCAACAGTAATCATCTTAGGAATACATATCTATAGGTTTGACCAACAAATTGTAGAGTTACACCAAACAAATAATTTAGTACATGTGAAAAAACTATTTAATAATATTATTTCACAATTGCCGAGTACATGTACAGTTTCATCAAGAACAGAATAGGATACCCATGGTTAAAAATTGAATTTATAATGTAGTACTTTTCCATAGAATTTTAACATGTGCAACACATTTCATCATGGTACAGCACCAACAAATGCACCAGCAAATTACCACAATCATTCAGGCTACAGTTTAAAAAAATTAATAATACATCATTTGAATCCATATTGTATAAATATAATAAGTCTATTTATTGGCTAAAGTGGATCACACTCTTCCATGTCATTTGACAATTGAAAAATGATGGAATGAAGGTAGGAAATTAATGTCATAGGATTTGGAAGTGCATGGTCTTGAAACAGCTGATAAAGTCAATGATGAAAACCATATATAATAAAAGAGTCATTAGGTTAAACATAGAAGAAAAACTAACAACTAATTAACATATTATGATGGAAAAGTTTTGGGCATGTGGATTTTTGCATGGACATATTTGCTTCTGAACATCAACATTTTTGTCATATCTTATTTATAGTCTTTAGTCCACTAGCTTCTAGTGAATTAACTTCTAATGAATGTCCAAAGACTTTATCTCCCTCTCCTTGTGAAATAATATTTTATGCTTAATAAACTTTTCTGATTTTATTAAATTGACCTATGTCATTTAATAATAAATGAGAGGCTATTCAACTTTTCCTACGAAGAACATAATAAAAATTACATCTTCTTTCATGAGATAAATAAATTATCTTGATCTTATTTAAAAAATTAAAGTTGGATTGATGTGATTTTATCTAAATATTTTTCCTTGAGAGGTGACACTTGCATACTTTCTTTTTCCAATATTTAAATAAATATAATGACTAATTCACTGCTTTTTAAAGTGATTGTGCATTTAAATTCTGATTATAGATGAGTTTAGAAGTAAAGTAGCATGCCAAGATGAGACAGCAACTATACACTGTGGACCTCGAACTCACCTTGCTATTTACTCAGCAATATTTGGCAGGAGCCAAATGGATAGTTATCATTGCCCACAGCCTCCTGGTGTTCCAGAAGAAGGTAGACACAAAATTCATAATTCTCATATTTATTTTACCTCTCATCTCTGCTATCAAAACTATTTGTGTATTATCATAATATACTATATTTGCATACCTAATAAATGATCATTGTAATATATATATATATATACACACAATACATATATATAATACATTTTTAATGAATGAATGAAGGAATAAAAGTAAGTATGTATCTTAGAAAGGTTGTGTTTAAAAAACTAAGTCATTTACTTCCTCTTTTAATACAACTTTCATACAAGCGAAATATCCAAGTCATTTTTAAATTAATTCCACTTTTATTTTTAGAAATCAAAATTAGTAGTTTGATTTTCACCAAAAATGACCTCATCATAATCACTCAAATGGACCGAATAAATGTTTCACCTTCACTTTGGATTTTTTAATTTGAAGAATATTAACTTAAAAAGTTACACACCTGATTCAATTGTAAATTAGCCAGCTGGGTTAGGCTAGGGGTAGCAGGCTTACTGGCTAACCCAAAGGTCACGGGTTCGAGTCCCGCCCTGTTGTGTTTGTTCAAGTTGGTTTTTTTCTATGATTTGAATAGGTAATGGCCATAGTCATCAAAGCTCCCTATAAATAAAAAGTATCACTTCATCTGTAAATTAAACTTATTAAACCAAAAAGTGCTCTTCTGAAAAGAGTTAAGAAATGTCTCCTAAATTGCAAGTTTCATCAGTAAAGGAAATTTTGCAACAATGTTATATTGGAAAAATTGTTTTGTGTCTTATGGAGTATTGACTTTGACTTAAATTAAATCAATCCTCATATTAGAAAGTTTCCTTGAATATTCAGTAAAGTACAAGAAATTATTTTCCAAAAATGTGGAAAAATTCTAATGATAGGACTTTTAAAAATACGGTTTGTGCTGTAATTTTTGTGAATAATTTTAAGAATAATCATTAAATCAGTTTTAAAATAATTATGTGCTATTAAATTGAAACTACTGAAAGTTTTTATGAACTAAATCAGAAAGTAGAAATATTTCAAGGGTATCAATTAAATAAACTACATATAATGGAGGAATATAATACAGGAATTTTATGGTAATTCTTGTTTTTCTTTAACTTTAGAATGCCAAGCAAGCTTCACTACAGAGACTGTCATGCAAAAGTGCCATGGAAAGAAGAAATGTGTTTTAACAGCTGCTACAGAAAATTTTGGCTCTCCTTGTCGTCCAAACACCAGGATGTACCTCAAAGTAGTTTATACATGTGGTAAGATCTTATCCCTTTTATAGTCTGTCTAAGAATTAAAGGAATGTACTTGGTTTGTCTTTGGTCCTGCCTGGCTTCTTTCTGTTACCAAAAGTGAAATCTAGCCTGAAAATTTTTTTTGGGTCAGTGGAGAGGGTCAAAATCACCATGACCTCATTCCATTTTCCACTTCCAGAAAGCCCACAAAGTATATAATTATTGTTTGTTATACTGAATTATTCCCAATACTTTCTGGACAATCCCTGTTTATGAGGATAGCTGAGTCCAGAAATATCAGATGGCATTAAAGGAAAAGGTACTAAGTAAAATAATTGAGAAAGGCAAATAAAATGAATTGCTTTGCCACAAAATAACTCTAGAATTTGGAAAAATAGGTTTTTTTATTGTGTTATATGTATATTTGGTCCAAATATGATTTATTGGATCCCCAATGTAAAATTGTGTAAACTGCTAAATAGATGGTCACAGGGTTATAAATTGAATTGAGTAACAGATATCAATACTAAAAAAATGGGAGAAAAACTAAAAAAAAGAGCATGAGGTTGGTTGATTTTAAGAAGAGTAAAGGAAGCCATATGGGATGCTAAAGTAGTTTGAAAACAGTAAAACATGAATGGAAATATTATTTTTGCAACAAAGTTATATTCATATTGAAATCATAATGTGACTACAAATCTCAGTTAAGGAGGGTTCCCAGGTTTCCCATCGGGTCTACTGGTTTATCAACACCGACATTTCAGTAGCTAAGTCAGACATCGTCTTAAGAGTGACCCTCAGTTTTTGATGTATCCTAAAGATCTCTCCTAAAGAACTGTACCAGTATATACATAAATAGCCTTTTGTTTACATACTTTTTTAGGTGTTGAGAAGGAAAGAAAAAGTGTAATTTGAACTACGAGTATGACAAAAAAGAATAATGAATTTCTAAAACCAGTTTTGTCAAATAGTGATTTATTAAGGTCGTAATTTATTAAAATAATTTTTTGGAATTGAGAGAGTTCAACTTCCCCTATTCATAATATGAGTTCACCAAGTTGAGTAATGGTAAGAGATTTGATCAAAGAAAAACGGATCAATGCCAGAGGAAAAGAAATTATTTGAAGAACAAATCTGAAAATTTTACTCATGCAGTTAATATTAGTGACTAAATAGACCAAGCTGTAAGAATATTAGAAGGAACATGATGTGGGTAGGAGGTTAACAAATAGGAGCTACTATGGACAGACACTGAGTTGAGAAACTATTTCAGAATATCATAGAAAAAACTTTTAAGCAATTGAGGTAATTAATCCTGGAGTTTAAAGAAAGAGGATGTTCACAGACTCAGTTTTTCTGAAAGGCGAGTTTGGAGAATTAAAAAAAAAGTTGGTACCTAGGTTAAACAAGTTATTATTTCAATGCTTTCTTTTAAATATAACTATGAAGAAAGATTTAAGAACAATAGTGGGAGATGAATGCCACCTTAATTGGTATACCAATACCAAGAAAATATTTGACATGAGGTGGAGGAAGAGAGAGAGTTGTAGGAAATAAAAATTGAGGGGTGGATTGAAAAACTACTATGATCCAATAACTCTTTTATGTAAAACATTTAAATATAGATTAGGAAGTAAGACTATATGATAATTAACATTTTTTACCGAGTTTGAAAGTTAGAAATTCTTTTCATGTGTGCCCATTCATAGATTTCCTACACTTTTGTAAGGACCTTTCAAAACTATATCCCCCTTTGATTACCTATCTACAATGGGATAATTATGATGATCTCATGCCTTTTTTATCTCACAATGTGGTGTTTTCTCAAACTCTTTGAGTAGGAGCCCATTATTAGTTTGTTTTAGATAAAATATGTTATTATTTGAAAACAAATACATGTAAAAAATTATCATTAAAAATAACAACCATTTACAAAATAGTCCCACATTTTCTGATTAAATGTTGAGTAGGTACCTAACTTCATTAATGACCACCCTAAAGAAACAGAATTACTAAATAGTTACTTAATAATAAATACTTAATAGAAACATTCTTTTAATTTAATTGATTAATTATAATTTTCTTTTAATAATTATAATTTTCAAAATGCAGGAGAAACAAACTAACATTTATATATTTTTCATAAACACAGTTGGTACAACAGTAGACATATTTTAATTTTGTATTGTTTTTTAAGGAAAGAGGGAAAAGTTGAATTTTCAAATGGAGGAAAAATGAATGAACTTCGTGAATCCGCTGAATAAAATTTTTACTTCACAACTCAAGTTTCAACACTATGTGTCATCTTCAAGTGAAAGCAATCACTTAACATCAATATTTACACACTTTTGAAGCTGGGGGGATGGGGGGAGGGAGGGTGGGGTTAGGTGTATAATATGATGATATGGAGTGGGGAGCCCAGGGCATGGGTGTTGTTTATCCAATAGGGTTTTTTCTATGATTTGAAGAGATGCAAAATCATAGCCATCAAAGCACCCTATAAACAAAAATACTACTAATGGAGTGGGGAGCATGTG
Organism: Rhinocypha anisoptera; assembly: GCA_011762765.2. Lineage (NCBI taxonomy): Eukaryota > Metazoa > Arthropoda > Insecta > Odonata > Chlorocyphidae > Rhinocypha > Rhinocypha anisoptera. The sequence continues at coordinate 16,805 of WURS02061549.1, read as the reverse complement.
GCCATTGGCAGGTAGGCTAGAAATGGAAGGGAGGAAGGATCGATAGAAGGAATGTTGGGTCTTTGGAGGGGAATTGTGAATGTTACAGAGGTATAAAGTAAGGCCCGAAACCATGAAACTTATTGAATTTCCAGCTTCATTAATATCGTATATTGAATATTAAGGCATGTATCATCACATACTCTATCATCTCAATCCATTGATTTTGATATTTTAGTAATGATGACTGTTTTGCATATTACTTCTTACTATAGAAATTTTGGCTTTTATAAAGGTTTGTACTCAGGGTTAAAAATACTCATATATAGATTGCTTTGTTTGCATTTCACAGTATCTGGGAGAGTCCTAAAGAAGCGCTTCTTCAATGCAACTGATAAAGACCTGGAAGACATTTACGATGATGATATGAGGTATGAAACATATGATGACACAGGGGCTTTTCTTAAAGAGTCAGCAGCCTTGCCTCCACCCAACCCAAAAGCTGTCATGAGGGAAGATATGCAAGAAAAGGATGAAGCCGGGAAAGAGGCACTCTTCAAGCAAGTGGAGGATGATGAAATTGCTAAAAAGGCAAGGAGAGCACAGGAGGAACTTGAGATGAACATTTTCAAACATCAAACTGAGAATTTGGGTTTGAGAGAGGATGTGGTTCCACCTAAGCATCAAGAGCAGCCAGCGGAGACCTTGTTTCCCCAGAAAACAGAAGGTAAATATTTCATTCAGATTAATTCTATTAACCCATTTAGTGCCAGTCCCCATCACCTGGTACATATATGCATAAAATGACAGGGCTTTTTTGAGGAATTTGTGTTTGCACATCTATAACCGATATCAGTGTGTTGAAGTCAAATTCTTTATTTGTACTACAAACACTGGTAAAATAAAATAATTTAAATGCGTTTTATTCATTCTGAAATTTATATGGCTTGAATTTTATGATTTTTTCTATGGTTTCTGAGTTTGCACCTTGTTTTTTTTACTTTTGCTGACAACAGTTTCACCTTCAACCTGAAGATGCCTGCTGGAATTCAGGGGAAACTATTGTAAGCAAAACACAACCAACATGATGCAAACCCAGATAACATGGAAACATCATTTATGTATTTCCTCTTCCATATAATTTAGGAAAAAATTATTTATTCAAAGAAAGAGGATCAATAGATTGGCCCATGGCGTTTTTCACACATACCCCAAGGGTAAATAGATCAGCCCACTGGCACTAAAAGAGTTAAGCGATTACCATAAATAAGAAGTTACTTTTTAATAAATCCTAATATCTACTTTGGTCCAATTGTCTGAATTCATATGTGTAGACCTCTGAAATATGTGGAAGAGTTCAATCAAAAGGACAATAATAGTTATTAATCAAGGACTAAACATATTGTATAAGATTCCACAAGTAAAACTTATACAAATGGATGCACAACATGGTAATGAGTTAGACAGATATGCCATAAATATACCAAGGGGATATTCATGTTTGATTAAACTATTACACTCTTGTTTTGAATGAACTCAAACTCTTTGTATCTCATAATTGAAGAATTAACTTGTTACATGAACATAATGATTATGTAAGGCACCATTTAAATAACTACCACATTTGCATACATCTAAGACTTTTTGAACTTTTGAATAAAAGGGGTTTTGTCTTACAAACATGTGCAATATCCTTGGCTTCAATTATATTATAAGACTAGATATTTACATTTCCCAATGTACTTTTTGAAAGACTGCATGAGTCAAAGTTTCATCATTATTATTAATGTCATTATGGTATAAACTTCACTGATTTCTGCACATGAGATTCATAGCAATCTTACAAACAGGAATTGAAATGGGAAAAAGGGGTTGTGTTAGAATTATGTTCATCTTAGATTCATGAAAATATAGGTAATTATATGTAATTGATAAAATGACCCGAGGGGGATTGACATAATTTAATTTCAAGAACATGATATAACAAGAGGAAGGAGGTACCTTTGAGACATATCCTTTTTCAATCTATCACAATGGCCATTTACACATAGGTAGCAATAATTCTCAGATTTTAGATTATGACACTTAATTCATCACTGAACTACTAATGGTACTTTATAATAATTCAGGCATTATATAAGCATCACAACCTTTGGATTTTACTATACCTAAAAAATAAAGTCTAGAATATCTAGAATGGGAATTTTATCCAGTAAATTAATAAATATAGGAGTCAATAGCAATGTTCATTCATGGATAATGGCATATCTATCAAATTACCAAAAATTGTCTTATACCAAGGGAAGTCTAAAATTTTAATAAACACCTTAAAATATGGAACATTTTACCAGAGCTGTGGCGGTGAGCATACCAGAGCTCAATATTTTATTTTGGGACCTTTGTTCATAGTTTTTATAAATGATCTTTTCCTGTCTTTGCTGGATTGTAACATAGTTTTACATGCTGATGGTAATTCTAAAAATGATTTCCATCAGCACAAATCATATCTTGAACAAAATGTTTGAGTGGAGTTTTAAAAAAACAACCTGAGCATGAAGAACGATAAATAATACTTCATGGAATTTCACTGTAAAATATCCCTCCCTCCATCTATGCTTTTACTAAGAATTAACAATAAGATTATTCAATACTTCTCTTCTACAAAATTTCTGGGCCTTCACTTTAGTAAGGATCTTAAAAGGTCTCATCATGTAAACAAAATTATAAATAAAATAATGACTGCCACTTAGATGACAAGGAAACTTGCCCCAATAACTTAAACTGAAACATTAAAACTTGTATATTATGCCGTTATTCACTCGCACATTTCCTAAGAAATTATTTTAATGGGTAAACTTATGTGCAGCAACCAAATTCTCTTCTTAAAAAGATCCATCAAGGCCATAGTTAAAGTAGCCATTAAATCACTCGGGAAATTCTGAGATATTTTATTTTTATACCAGACAGTACACAAATACCTTGATTTTCAACCTGAATTCTACAGAAATTCAGAGAAAAGTGAGGGAAATGATGAGGGTGAGCAGGAAAGAATTTCAAAAAGTTTGGCGGATGGAATGAATTTGTCACACCTGTCCATGGGTCATCATGTACCTTCCTTGGAATAACATTGGAAAGGAGGACCCAATTAGGAACAATAAGAAAGTGTGGCCATTTGAACCTTTCTTAGAAAGATCGAGCCATAAAATTCAGAGAGGGTATGATTCAGAGAGCGTTATTCATACAACATAAAATTCAGAGAGCGTATGTATGAATGGTCATAAGTATGAATAGCATATGTACAAAAACATTTTCTCCTCAGTTGACCAAGAGATCATAGTTATACTTATTCAGCAGCCAAGGGATTAAATATACCTTTCCCATTTACATATATATAAATTTCAGACCTGTGTTAACCTAAATAAATATGTATACCCTCAACATCATGCTGCTTAGTTACATGCATAGATAAATCCCATTTTGTTTTTAAGTGCTAATTAAGGGTATTTTTGCTTGATAAATTGAACTACTCAAAAAATGATTTACTAAATGATAAGAACATATAATGTATACCATAACATTTGTTTGATATTTTCTTCATCTCTCCTGGGTCAATAAAAATATTTCGTCTTTTTCCTAATTTTAGGGATCATATTTCCTTTTTTATGACCTAACATTACTTTAACTTTCCTTTAAAGTTTGTCTAACTCTCCCACCCTATATAAATATTATTATTTTTAATATTATTTACTTATTATTTTTCAGGAAACCAGGATAAAATCTACTGGTATATTGGAGGTGGGATAGGTGCCGGAATGCTTGCACTGGTCCTGGGAGTTGTTCTGCGAGTGATGATGGCCAAACACCAAAAAAATATGAAAGCAACTGATTCCTTAAAGGCACCATATTCTTCAGGGAATCATTCACATCAATCTCCTGAAAATCTTTTTCCTGATACTGAGAGTGAGATTGAAGCAGAAATAGATCTCGCGTTAGCATCATCAACATTGAACCGTCAGTATAACAGGCATAATGTGAACTGCTTGCGAAATCCACAATTAGACACCAAAGGGGGAAAAGAAGCAGATGATGACACAAATCCCAAATCTTTAACCAGAAGTTGGAATAACCATTATTATTACACGTGATTGAAGACACCCTGTGATTGACTGGTTGAGTCAACAGTGACATTAGCATGGGAAGGGGAAAAGGAGGAAGTAATTCTTTACTCCCTTCTCCGCTTGGTGAAAAAATATTTTTACAGTGTTGTGAATTTGTATTACATGAATAAGGTCCAAATAGTGTGCACTCTAAGCATTACAGATCAGCATAACAAATTAGTTACCGTATGCACATAAATGCCTTACCAGAGGATGTAAGAGACAAAAAATGTAAATGACTTTCCTTTTGTGTACAGACCAACATAAATTATCTGGTCAAAGGTGGCACACAAAAGGTCGAATTACCATGAACTATTTTCTCAGTAAGTGAATTTCCATGATTCACATCTGAGTTCAGTATGATGAAGGTAAGTTATTGATGGCTGCCGACTCTTCCATCCATTCTGTTAAGCTCTGCAGGGTAAACTTGAATGAATACCAAAAACTTTTCATTTGAATATTGAAGTATTACCTATTAAGTACTTTATATTTAATTTATATGCCTACAAATTGATTCTGTTGAAAAGTCAGTTTAAGGGAATTTCTCAAATGAAACAGTGAGTCCTAGGGGCAAACAAACAGCATTGTAAAATAAATATATATCTTATGGATATTCCAAGGGTACGTTCTCAATTCAGAACCATGGAAATACAAGAAACCCTTTTCTTGTCAATTATATTTTCTGTGTAAATTAAATAATTTTACCAAATACCAATGTAAAATGTATTATTTAATCACATCATTTAAGTTTACATGTCTGGAATCACTATGGATTGTCTCTGATGATAGCACTAAGATGAGAGAATCTATTTAGTGCATCCAGAAAGAATTTTCCATTACACTTTTAAAAAATGCAAATGTACATTTTGGAGAAATCTTTATTAGAATACAATATCAATAGATATATACCTCAGACTAATTTTCTGCATAGTTTCCACAATTTTAGGCAACTGTCATAGAATGAAACTACTTCTGAATATCCTTTTCATAGAATAAATTCCATATCTGTCCCAAAACACTACACATTATTTTTACAGGTACATGTCTGTTTGGCTTTTGTCCTTGGTGACAATGAAATGTGAAGATAGATAAAGATGTAAGATAAAGTAAACAGTGAAAATGGCTGTCAACACTTGGGTGTCAACTGTGAAAAATGCCTAAACAATGGTAGAACTATGATGAGAATCAGTATGTGGTTGATACCTTGTGTAGCAATAACATTTTTTTTCAAAGTGAGGTTTTGCTTATTTAATAGCATAACTGAGATTACTTTCTGGATGCACCCTTTTTATATTATCCCTCAACAGCAATTAGAACCACTACTAAACTTTAAGTTGAGTTATGTAGCCACCCATATGCAAACATGGCAAACACAAATAGAATATTACATTCCTATTGATGGTGACTGAATGAAAAAATTTATCTTCTATCATTTCCCTAAAGTTTATTGGCATAAAATGAGTGACATAGCTACATATTTATCAGGTCTCTTGACTCTGCATTTTTAAAGAGTCTCTAAAATCTTCAATTCTAATTGCAGTCTAAGAGATTTTCGATGAACAATATGGATAAGACCCAGGGGTTTTCTATTTTCCGGGAAAGATGATTTTTCACATAACCAACAGGTGATGGTTTTATATAATGTTGGTTAAAATATTGTAAATATATACCTGTAAACAGTCATATGACATGAGACCATATACATATTTAGCATTATACCATGTTCAGAAATTTGATTTCTTCTACTTCATGTAAATCTAATTATTAAATATTTTGTATACCTATTATTATGCAATGCACTAAGTACTAAGAAACGTGTCTTAACTCATGTCTTAACATGCAAAGTATTTAATGTCACTAGAGTGTCAACCCAGAATTCTCCAAAGGTAGGTTGCGTATGATATTTTTTCATCTGTTTTTTGTTGAAATTAGTTTGTAGTATCATTGAGATATTGCAAAATAACATGTGTATATTTTTGAACACTATGAAAAATTTCTATAATGATAATATGAAACAACTAGCATAAATTAATATTTACACCAAATCTGACTCCACCAATCAGATTAAATGAAAATCAGTACCACACATTATTCAAACCTAAGGTTGGTTTGATAGGTAAGGATGGAGCTCACATTGTAGTTAGCCTAATGGCATGTGAAAATTCATGCATCATGCAGTCTGTTGCTTTCCCTGTGTCATCTGCAGTTTCCCAGGAAGATATAGCACCAAGGAAATAACTGAGCTTGGGTTTAGTTGGAACTTATCAGAGGCACCACTGGGATTTGAACCTGGGCCCTCATTTCAGTAGCCAAGCCCTCTACCTGCTTTCGGGACCCTTTCATAGAGACAAGCATGAAACCACCCAATTTTCAAACATGACTGTGGATCATTATGTATTGTCTCCACTTAGTTATGATGAAACTACTTCATTGTGGAAGGACACTGACATTTAATTACACAGCCAAAGGATTAATGTAAAGACTACCTTATTTTAATTTGTTATAAATAAGTACTATATATACAATATATTTTCATTGAAATTAATGTATGCTGGTCACCATTTTGATAACATAGTCATGGTTTGGTACGTAAAATGAATATATTAAAGGTTTTTCCATTCCTAAGCTTTTCCCCATAATTCTGGAGTTGCTTTGTTAATTGATTTTGGCATTCTCAGGTTATGCATCCATATATGTTGTCTCCCCAAATCAACATACAAAGACTCATAGCCTGAGAATGTTGAGAGAATCTGATCAAAGCTGTGGAAATCTTCGCACAGGTTTTGGCATATTTTTACAGTTTTATGCCCTCGCTGACACCAACCTTTCAGGAAAATAGTTATAATCAAACACAACATCCATGCCCTAGACAGGATTCAAACATGCAATTTTTTGGTCAGCCAGTGAGCATACTACCCACTTGGCTACCCCAGCCTGCCAGAAAAATACCAGTATGAAAATGGTATGGAAATTAAAAATACTAGTACAGCAAAACTTGTCTTATGCATGACCTGTGGGGACCACAACATTTTTCTGGATAGGACAGGTTTCCGCTTAACACAGGGTCAGCCATTAGTGTGAGGGGCTTACTCCATTATTATACGGCCATAAGAAAAGGGGTGTCGCAATGCTAAATAGGAAACAATTAAAGAAGCACAATATATGATAAATAGAGAAATACATATTTTTTAAATTTTACTAACATAAAAACTTAATTTCAGTTAAACTTGTTTTAAGTGGAACCTGTGGGGACCATGGCATTTTTCTGGATGAGAAAGGTTTTTGCTTTGTACTGATTCCACCTAAAACAAGCTTCACTGTATTTAGTCATATGTAAGGATATGGTGTGTGGTTGGGATAATGTGTACAGATTAATATAAATATCTCAACCATCTGTTACACCGTTGGACTTTATATCATATTCTTAGGAAATGTTTTCCACACTTTTATTAGAGGAGTAGTACTTTTACCTTTGATTCAAGTAGTAATGGCTATAGCATAACCAAATATAGATAAAAATGTTGTGAAATTAAAGGTGGCCTGCCATCAGAAAGAGTAGATGCATTTCTTAAGGGGCTATCTTTGAATATGTTTAAAACTTTTAATGTGTGTCAATATGCAAGTAACAAGTGGCAAAATTTTTACATAAATAGGCCTTTGTTTTTCACTCTTATAGCTAACAGTCGCATTAAAATTTGGATTACAATATCTATGGAAACTTTCAAGGTATTTTTACTGGCTTTGGTGAAACAAAAACAAAGATGTGAAAAATATCACAGGAAAGTGTGCAGTAGTATATTTTCATGAAATTACCATCAAGTTGAGGATAGTGAAATACTGACATAAGCCATTGAAATATTAAATTCCTTGAAAAAGGTATTATTATGTGTACAAGGTGAGCCTCAAATATAAGTGTCTCTTTCTCAAAACATTGAAAAATTTTTTTTAACTTTCTGTGACCATTTTTGACATCATTTTCATCAAACTGCAACCTATGGTAAACTTTGGTCAATGATCTATGCCAGTAACTGATATATTTTATGCCAAAACTAATCCAGTAGATGGATAGTAACTCTTCTGAAAGATGATTGAGACTGATATTTTGTGGAAGTCCAAATCATAATAAGATAAGGAAGTTTGCCAAGAAAGCTTTATTCCACTATTAAACCTATTTTATTCTCAACATGTCATGCTACTTATCCTCAGGAACCTAGTAAGGAAGTAGGGTACCTATACATCCTCATATATAAATGCAAAATTGGGTGTGGGGGGGAGGGGGTTGGCAGTTGTGGGAAAGAAGGGGAAGTAAATGAAGTTTAGGGAGGAGGCTGTAGTGGATCAGGAGAGAGTAATAACAGTTGGCAGTTGTGGGAAGGAAGGGAAAGTACATGGAGTTAAGGGAGGATGGAGTAGTGGATTGGGAGAGAGTAATAACAATTTTTTTAACTAAACAACTGTATAAGGACTTCTTTTACACTCCAGCCAGAGATGCGACCGTCGTCCCAGAAAATCAAATGGAAACTGCCAAAGCATCCTGAAGGAGGGCACCACTGCATTGGTATATTAAACAAATGAGTACTGATATGCACTTACTACTACATTTAAATCATAAATACACTTTATGTATCTTAATATACATCAATACATATTAGAGGGAAAGGGGAGGGAGAGGGGGAATGACTTGGGTGATTTGACTGGAAGGGATGGGGTCAGTGGTAATGCAGAGAGAGAGAGAGTAAGGGTAGGAGATATTTTGACATGTGATGGTGTTGCATAAAATGACAATGCTACAGTAAAGCAAAACATGTTGAAAATAAAATAAGTTTCTGGTGGAATTCAAGAGTTTTCTTGGCTACCTTCAATACCTTGTAACTCGTTTGTTTGGGTTAAAGACTCAATCACAGACTTTTCTTTCACAGGATTGCTAACACCACGCAAGGTGAAATTCTAGGACAAGAAATTATTCTATAGGAAATATTAGAGGTTTATCAGATTTAAATAAGGGGCAATTAGGCCACTATTTAAAATCAATGCCAGGGTATCATGAGAAAATATTTCAAGTGGCATAAAACAATGACTGCTTCTTGAATTTATATTGCTTAGTAATTTTATTATGTTTATCATCAAAAGATACATGCTAGATAAATTTATGGTCATAGTACAAGGAACCAAAAAAACAGTTACTAAGAATGTTAAAAACCTCTTTCCTCTGAAAATGTCTAGAAATAGACGGAAAAAGATAGCTTGATAAGTTTCAAAGCTGTATTAAGCACATTGACACTAGACTATGAAGAAGGAACAAAAGCAATTCTTCATAAAAATACAATTTGATGAATTTACCTGTTTAAAAACACTTTTTGATAAATTCCACAAAGAACTATCATACCCCACCCTATTTCTAACCTCTTTAAAATCATATTTCAGTACAACTTCAATGAAACCCCTCTGACTCTTTTTGGATTTCTATTTGAAACTGCCCCTGCTCACTTATTGTGCCCAATATTTCATTTGTTTTCATCTCTCTCCATTCTTCACCACACTCACTTATCAAAAGTCTTCACTCTATACTCATCTTCCTTCCTCAAGGACCAAGCTTCCCAACCTTATAATACTATAGTCATAACTAAACTCCGTTATGTCGCTATTTAGATTGTATCAAAATATCCCCTCTTTTTGGAAATTCCACCTTAAGATAATACATCTAATAATACTCCTAGCATTGTCCATTTTTCCATAAGACAGTTCTTGTCCAGTCATGTCCAGTGTACACTGTTTAAATAACTCTAATGGGATTTCTTCATGCTGATTTCATAAAAGTCCCTCTATCCTATAATCCTCTCCATTTTGTAAACACTGCCCTTGTTGTCATAAATCTTTCCCTTACCCCTAATATACCAATTTTCCTAAAACATTCTAAACAATCTATTATACTTATACAATATTACAAGCTATGTTCACAAGTTTTTATTATTGACATGGCTTACTTTTACAACCCATTGTTTTATTGGGCCAATATCATTTCTGTAGAGATCATGCTATCAATTAGTAGACCAGATACTGCAGAAGAAAACTTCCCCACCCTTACTAGTGAACATCTCATCTCGTTGGACTTAGTTGTAAATATTATTACGATATAATATATCTTAGATAATAATTATTATCTTAAGATATCCCTACAGCCACTTGACAAACCAACCTTTATAGATTTGAATACTATTTTTTTTTCTTGTGATAGGTATAATGAACCCACCTGTGGTTAGAATTTTAAAAAATATTTGGAAACCTTTATATAGTGAATATTTTTATGTTAAACAACGTAATTATACAACATGGACTTTCAAACGAATGCAATTACTAAAACTAAAGGCTCGGTCAAGTTCAATAAGAAAATGTTCAAACGTTATGTGAATTTAGCGTATGACTGATAATATGATACACATAAGTTTCGTTATAGATAAGTGGGATTTAGACTATATATAACTGTTTCATAAATAATAAAATTTTGTAATAAAAGCTAGTTTTTCCATTCTTTATCTCCTTACTTGAAAATCTTTAAGTTTTCTTGTAATCCAAGCTCTAAATTCACCATTGTAATGTTAAAGTTGGAATTGCATCTCATCCTCGAACTATGTTGTGTTGGTTGTTTCACAATACGTTAAAGATATTTTGTGAAAGGAGTTGTTTCAAACAAGCCTCCAACTGCAACCGAAGGACCATGCCTCCAACCCGTTCAAAGTTTCGAACAAACGAACTGGTTTCTAACCTGCGCTGCGAGAGAGCCGTTCTTATGACTCTCTGAGGAAAGGAGTTATTACGGAATTAAGTTGGAAGAAAAACGTAAAAATCTCTCAAACATACTATCTAAAGCTTGAAATATAGGACTCATATAGATATCTATCTAAAACCAATATAATAATTACAGATATTTATTCGACGACGAACGAATCATTTTCATGAACTGATCACTATTAATTATTCTCGGAAAGGTAGGAAGAGGACTGAAACATGATACCCCTGGACAAGTTACATAATGAAGATTCGGTGGAAGGCTACTGAATCCAGCGAGTTTTAAGTGGCTTATTAAGTTCATCAAAGTGGTGAGCAAATCCTTGGCAATACCGAGAGTATGTCAGTACATTTTTCAGTTGTTCAACATTACATAGTTATCGTTGCTGTTTTGTTGGTCTCGTGATGTATATTATATAGGATGTTTATTTGTAGTGGTGGACATAAATTTAGTGACAACATCTGCATAAGTTACTACTTTTTTTCACTTCTTATGGGTAGGCTGTTTCACGTAAGAGATGTCTGTAAATAGGGAAAATTTTGGTTAGTGTCAAACCAGGTAACTTTGTCATTGAGCATATTTTAGTTACCTTTAATTGTCTTTTAATCGCCGCTTACATTTTTACTCAGTTATGTAATATTGAATTGTGGCATGTTTCTGTATGATATTTTATCCAACTAAAGGATTATTATGCGCTGTCAGTATTGTTATTACGAGATACTATCGCCGTTTATTGAGAAACTTATTTCGTTGAAAGTTCATTTTTGTTACAGTTAAATTAGCCTTTAACAAACATGAAGTTTTTTTGTTGCATTTGAGTTATGCTTTTTTTGTTGTAGATCTTGCCTTCTCACAGATCATGGAAAGAGATCCTCTGAGGGGAAATACGGCATTACCACTGAATGTACCCACCTCATATCAAGCTGTCGATTCACAGGTAGGGAAATTATGGTCTAATTATTCTTTAAAAATTATAATTAACATCTTTTATTTACGTAATTAAACGGTGTACATAGCGAGATTAGCTTTTGTTGAGTTGTATTTTTTTCGCGCTGACTTGTGGCATTTCGACTTATCGATTTAGGTCGAGTGTTGAAAGCTTGGAAAACAGTAATCATTTCTAAAGCCTGTACTCTAGGCTTTTTATTTCCTTGTAATGTTTTATTGTCTTAAGAATAAATTTTAAGTGTTAATTTTTAAAAATTATATCAACGTGATGATGTATTTATAGTGTTAAGGTGCCTGACAGCTGCTGTGACCACGTATTTTGTGGGTACGTTTTGAACGTTACATAAGACTAATTGCAAATATCAGTCTTCCTTGGTATTACGAGTCCTCTTAGTGGAAATTATGCTCCCTGTTTTTCTTTAAAGATAAGAATAGTCACACGACTTTGCGTCATGAGTTAATGTGCCATTCATCTTGCCAACTACCAAACTTCCTGCTTGTCATTATGTTCTCTTTATTTTAAATTAACATTTAATGGCCTTATTTAATATTTCTAGGATATCTAATGAAGTACACGATGGACTAAAGTGTTAAATAGTGACAGATAAGCTTGGTAACTCTCTCGTGTGGCAACCATACGGATCGGAGATGATGTCTATGAATAATGTAAATATTTATATCTGACAGCGAAATTTCCTAGAAACAAATTTGGTGCTAACATGAACTCTTGAGTTAAGTGCTTTTGCTTTCACCAGACATTCATATCTGAATTACGCTGCAATTTTCAGTGTTGCTCTACTGTCACCTGATTATATTAATGCAAACACCAACATTTCATTGAACGACATCTTTGTGATGGTTTAATGCGAACAAATCTGTTTTCCAATCGATTTAATTTAACTTTATCAATTTAAGTTAATATTTTTATTTTATTTTTCATTGCCTTTTTGGCGGTAACTTGCTTTATCTATAGACCGTTGCAATTCTAGACATCTCAGAGCTGCAAATGCAGTACCATTGCTATGTAAACTTTGTTATATAAATCATGCTGTGCTAGTTTATAATTTTATTCCCAATTCTTCCTTTAGTTGGCACTTTACATGGAAGTAACCGTGGTCTCTCTAAATTTGTCGTGTCCGGGGAACTATTAATATAAAAAGCGGATTTGTGACTTGTATCCGCCTGTGAATATAAAGTAATTATCCAAGGTATCATTATGCACAATTAGTTACCATTTCAACTCTATTTTAGTTTTCAAACGGCAACCATCATTTTAAAAGGCCCACCTCCCAGGACCCCTTTTCGGGCGTATTTCGAGGAGCTTCTGCCAGTTCAGATGATGACATGATTGATATTAGGACATCAAGTAATATGGCAGATCGTTCTTTTTCCGATGAAGATGATCGTGAGCAAGGACTCGGAGGTGTTCACGGAGGCAATGGCTCACACTGTAAGTTACCCATATATCATTCGCTGATCAGCAAGGTACATATTCCTATACAAATTTTTATTGAATTATCTGTAAAGTGTTATGTATATTTAATTCCGGCCATAACAGTTATTTTAGTGTTGTAATTGATGCCCTTGAAATGAAAATGAGATTTTAGATTATTATTGATATGTTCTCTATGACCATTATATTTTATAGGTCGTAGCCTGTAATACTTATAAATGGCTGATAAATACAATTGAGGCAAATAATATCTTCCTTATACAAGTACTTTGCATTCAAATGGAAGAGAAAATATTAAATACTAAGCATCAAATAAGACTCTTCAATGGCCATGTTTTTTCTTAACAGTACTGTAAAATTTTGTTATCCTAGTCTTGTACATTGTAGATACTATTGCTTTACAATTGTCCTATTTTTTGTACCTCTTCCTGAACAATTAAAAAAATTATTGTTAGCTCACATATTTGTGTATCATTTAGTTTTTTAAGTTTTTATTAAAACATTTAAAATTATTGTTAGCTCACATATTTGCGTCATCATTTAGTTTTGAAAGTTTTTATTAAAACATTTTCTGCCCCATCATTGTGGTGCTAGTAATCAATGTGAGGATCCATGCAAACCGATGTGAATCTAAGTTTTTAACCCAAGTAATATATTCTGGTTTCTCATATATGGAGCATTTTATATGACCTCATGGACTCACACTTTTGTTTGGAGATGTTGCCAAAGCAATTTTAAAGATTAAAATCATTCCAACTTTTCTATATCTAAAATTTTGCATCCTCATAATTTAAATGAATCTATGTCAAATGAAACCATGTATGTACCTCCTTCTTAATTAATAAATTCAGAGTGAATTTCAATATATGCCAGAGTATTTTGATTACAAGGCTGCTGACATTATTGTAGCTTTCATTCCAAAAATACTCTTAGTTCCATAACAGTAACAGGTATTCAAAAGTAATGTGACTTAAGTCCCTGACTTAACCAGAGTTATTTGGATTTGCATTTAAACATCACTCACCTGGCATCAATGTTAACTCATCTTAGTTTGATCTTCACACCTCTTTTAAGTCTAGCACATTGCTGCTTAATAAAGCACCTATTGTCCCTTATAAAGGGCAGCATAGCACAATTATGTAGTAACTATGTTCTTGGAGCTGTAGTGCTTAACTAGTTGAAATGTTTGTTATTAAGAAAGTTAGTGAAAGTTATAATTATCAAAATTAACAGCCTGAAGGATGTATTTTACAATGTTTATCATCATAAATAATTAGAAATATAGATAAACACTATAGTCAGGTGTGAGATGGTGGAAATGATCCATAATCAAATAAATGAGGGCATTTATTTGTGGAAATTGCAAATTGTCCTCATTTATTTTATTAGAAATAGAGGTATAGTGGAATTTCTGGGAGTACTAAATAATACTAATTGATTTAACTTAATCATTTTTAGTTTAGGTTAAGTACAGGATTAACTGCACATCGTGGGAACTATCAAAATCTGTACATTATCTGAATATCCAATACCCATGTTCTTTGAGTTGACAGTGGGTCACCATTTTAGATGCAAGATTGCCATTCCATTGGTTAAGTGTGAATGAAGATGATTTTGGATCTTAGGCATCCTGATTTTTAATTTATGTAATTTAATGTATTCATGTAGAACATTCCTTTACAAAGAATCTTAAAAGTCCACAATACTTATGTACGTCCATTTAAAAACCTCCACAGTACAAACGTCATCCCATAAAGGCATATGATCACAAATGAAAGATTGCCCATTTAAGAATTAAGTTTTAATGGCATCTGCAGTTAAGACCTAGAACTACTAAGACCACCAATTCTCCAGATTTGGCTTCTACTGACTATTCATCATGCTAAAATAAGAAAAAAGAGCTGGCAGGAAGAGATTTTACTCAAATGAGTAGTGATTGAAGAAAAAATTTGCCCATCTTGAAGAGTTAGATCAGAAATGATCTACAAATGATCCTAAATGTTAAAAAATAGATAATGTCCTGAAAAATTTAGTCATTTTTGTGTGGAATTTAAATCCTCACTGTCTTCATTAATTGGCTACTATAATTATTATTGCTTATCAATTTGTGACAAGATTAATTAATCTAGATGAAAGTAGGTTCAAATTCAAATTGAGGTCAAATTCTATAATAACCAGGTAACCAATTTTATACTGTGTTATATAGTATTTGCATATAGCTAAGGTGAGTGATAGAATACAAGAAGTAAAAATAACAGCTAAGGAATTTGCAATGTGATGGTGAGGGAAGGAAGCAATGGGAATGAGATAAGAAAATATAGTTCAGATATTATTAATTAGCTTGGGGAGAAATCAGTGGAGTTTTGCTGGAGAGTGAGTTCAGTGATTATGAGCATTTGGTTTACACAGAAAACAGACTTGTTTATATGTGCGTACTTGGAAAAGGCCAGAAGTTGTAAAGTAGATAATGATAAAGGAACAGTATTAAGAATTCAGTTTCCTTAGAACAGATGTACTCAAGTCACTACTTAACCCCTCAGAATCGCATGGTGCAGCGCAGCTTTTAAGACTGGCGGGCACATATAAAACTGTTTGCGGGTGCCATGGTGCCCACAGGCATACGGTTGGGAACCCCTTAACTAGACACTCTAAACTAGGCAATAGGAGTATTAAAGTCTGTTCCATGTGCTTAAATGACCAGGCCCTGCTTGTGATATTTAAATTTTTTTTAAATTGCACTTTCTGAGCCCTTGCAAATGATATTTTATATCTGTGTATTCTTAAAAATTTTCTTTTATTTCATAATTTTTTCTTGTGCCCTCACTTTGAATAAATGTTAAGTTCTGTGTAATAAAAGTTTGAAAAACTTGTCTAAACATAAGGTAGCATTGCAGTCAGGGCACCAATACACTGTCTTCCTCCTTTTTCCTCTTTATCTCCTTTTCCTGAAGCGTGGACTTTTTTCATCGGGCATCATTTTTTCATTGAAGTGCCTCTTGACTAAACAGTAGAAATGGTGGAATTTTGGGTGGGGCTGTCTCCTAGTGATCAATGTATTTGAGTTGGCTTCATATATTTTTTTTTAAGCTGACTGGTTTAACCTGGTGGGTAGTGTGCTAGCCGGCTAACCGAAAGGTTGCAGGTTCAAGTCCCACCCAGGGCATGGGTGTTGTGTTTGTTCAGATGGGGACTTGCAGTGGTGCGAAATGACCATAGCCATTGAAGCACCATATAAACAACAATACTACTACCATATTTTTTGGAGGAGGAGAAGGGGATGGAAGAATTAATGAGAGGTGATGAGATTTTGAGGAGAGTGTTAGAAAGTTGAATGAAGGAAAAGGCAGAGGTAGGAGAAGGGTAGCTCTGTTAGATGGCATGAAGAGACTGAGGTAATAAGCTGCCTGGGTTAGCCTGGTGGGTAGCGTGCTCACCAGCTAACCCAAAGGTCGCGGGTTCGATTCCTGCCTAGGGCATAGAT
>WURS02061532.1:0-10664 GCA_011762765.2 Rhinocypha anisoptera | reverse complement strand
TTGGCCAAATCCCTCGAGACAACAAAATCACATATCTTTCTGTGGCCAAGAAGTAACATATACGATATATATATATACACGGAAAATAGTTTAAGTTATAACATTGTGGACATTTTTCATATTTTGAGATCTAGGTATGTCAAAATTTTTTTCACTATCTTCCACTTATATTTTTATTTTTTAGTAAGACCATGGTTTTGTATAAAAGAAATATAATCAGATTTAATGTACAGAAAATAAATACCCAGTATAAATTCCATTCCTCTAAGAATGAATGGAAGAAGATATTGAAAATATTTGGGGTGGTTTCGGATTGTTGATCCAAGGAGGGGGAGAGGAAAGTGTTATCTGAACCGTGGAAGGGGGAAAGGTGCCCGCTGGAGTTTGTGAGAGTTTGGGTCAGCGGGAGGATTGAGGTGTAATCGTTTGAGTATGGAAAGGGCAGAAGATGAGTACACATTTTTAGTAACCAGTGAGTCCGTTTTAGAATTTAGTTGACTTCAAGTTTCAAGCTTCTCCAAGTCATCCAATCACCGTACATTAAATTCGATATTTATCACACGGGATATGGATTCACTTGCGTGATGAGAGTAAATTTAAATGAGGAAAAAATGTATGTGGACATTTCCATACATCTGTTTGTCCCAGGTATCGAAAGAAACATGTGTATAGCAATTTTTCTCTGTCACATTATGCTGTGAAAATTACCGTTACTTAAGCATGTATCGATCAATAAAGGAATTTGAAAACATCCGGCTATAAAATCAAATGAAAACTTAATAATGCAATATAATGAGGCAAATTATGATCCTGCGCTGTATTAAGAAGGTAAAACTTACGTTCCATTCATCTCTTCGAATAACCTAACCCCTTTCAATATTGTCGTATGTCTCAATTGACAACGTTGTTGGGGTTGCTTCAGTCCCACCACCTTCGGTAAAGATGCCGAGCATGATAAAAATTAAAAGTTAATTTTACCATGCCATTATAATGATTTATGATTTAATCCTGGCTCGAAACAAATATATTTAATCGAATTTCACAGTCAACTTGTGGACCACCGAGACTCATCAAGTCTGAACGTTCTGGTGCGCTTCTCCAATTATCTTTCCGGGCCAGGTCTTTTGGAAGGGAGTAGTGTGTGTTGAGTACTGATGGCAGTAGCTGATTGGAGCTTTGATCAGTTGGTTAATTTCTTTATTAAAGTTCACAAATTGGAATTGGAGTTTTTTTAGCTGATAGTTAGTTGTGTATGTGTTATTGTGGGATGATAATTCAAGCAGATGGCACAGACTGTCTAATTACATGTAGAAATAATTACGAAAATATTTCTGATGTACTCAATCATGAAAAAAATTCAATGATATTTTGGAGTTGAAGCAACTATATAATAATCAACCACCAAAAATGTAGATATATTCATTTTCACTCACTTTAAAAGAGAACAGTGTGTGGTCCTCTGCTGAAAATTCACAGTAAACCATTATAAGGTTTTACACTCACTAACTTTTTAGGGTCATTTCCATGAATATTTGAGCTGGAAATATAATATTGACCATTAGTATTCCAAGCTTTTCTCGTTGTAATTTCCTGAAAACAGTTCCACCCATCACAAACCAGAAAGTTTCCAAAAATATGTTCTATGCTTTTATTTGCCATGAATCATATACAAGATTTTATCCTGGAGTATTATAACCAATTCCTCATGTCTATTTAAATAGCAGAAGTTAGCAATGAAATTTATTGGAGGTGCCAATAACATAAGTATTTGGCTGTAAACCATGCTTAATAAGGATTAAAATGTAAAAAATAAGGTGTTTTTATTTTTTCTCTCTATATATTTCTATATTACATGTAAAAATAAATAAAACCCACTTGTGTGGGTTTTAATATAGATTCATATGGTTACTCCGGACGAAAAAAGTGACTATGTCGCCGTTCAACATGTCTTGGAAGTATTCCCTAAATATCCAATATTTGTAGGAACTAAATTTATTCGTATACCGATAAAAATAAAAAAAAACATTTTTCGGTTTTCCACTTTTAAAGGAGAACTATGGATTTGAATCAATAGAATATTCTTTTTCTCTGATAAGAAATTCTTAGAGGCTAGATTTCATATCATTAGTGATAAAGATCATATTGTTCATTGAGGCTTAGTTTAATCCCTCTGGTTCAGAAAAACCATGTTCTGACACATAATTTAATTGATTTACCTAATATATGGATGCAAAAAATAAATAATAATCATTATTATAACGGGAAAAGAGAAAATCTTAGTTGTAGAAACATCGCTTACCCTATTATTCTTTCAAAGGATATCAGAATTATATCTTGTATGAGAATAGAATTCTGTCACGGAATCTGAAAGGTTGGGTTATGCTTTGAGGGTCAGCTGAGTGTGAATTTAGACCACCATAGCTGATGCCAAGTGCGGGGTTTTTGAGAAAAGGGTGGTTTTTTTCATATTTTGAATTGGAGAGACATGCGGTTTGAATCTGATCGAAATCTTAATCCAAGAGGGTGTGGAAACGATTTTAAGCTCTTTTGTTTCATCCATGTATTTTGAAGTCTAAATTACTCCAAGATCAATGAGATTGACATTTTTTTACGTTTATATATTGACGGATATTCATTAATTTTATAAGTAAAAGCGTAATTGCTAGAAAATTAATTCTGGCTCGGATGATTTCGGCTCGGAAAATGTTGCGTTTCCCAAAGACCGAAGAAATAGTGTTATTTATTGTGAAATTTTATTGAAAGGCAGGAGATAAGCTGCTCTGTGCAAGCTACGCTTACAGGATTACCTCAAATATTTTCCTGAATTTTATAATTTATGCAGCATTTAAAATACTCTTAATTGAGAATCATCTACATAATTACATAACGAAAAACTTGCACTTGAGATCAAGAGATTAATAATAAGAAAAGTATTAATAATCAATTACCTTTTAGGACTCATCTATCTATTATCTAAAGGCGTGTCACTGCAACCAGGAGACCTTGTCCTTTGCTATCTTGAGTTGTTAGTACCCATTCACCACCTTCCTCATCCGTTTATATATATTTTCTTCATCTTCCCCTTTTCTTCCTTTCTAAAACCATTTCGTCTATTTCCATTTCTTTTTCTTAGTAGATGACACAAGAATATCTCTGTTCTTCCTCAAATTTACCAGTTATATCTAATCATTTGCCTCCTTCAGCACTTCATCATAAATTTTTCTCATCGACCAACTTAATTTTAGCATTCTTTTTAATTTCCACATTTATGCCACTTTTAAGTTATTTAGAGTACAATATTCACTGCCATAATTAAAAGTGCTCCAGATTAATGAAATTGAAAATGTCCTCCTATCATTTTGATCTATATGTTTTTAAGTATAATTTATTAGATTTTCGTACACAACGTTAGTTAATTTATTTACTTTACTAAATTTTACTGTTTAATCCTTTACATCTAATATGCTCGGAGCTGCTTATTTTCCGGTAAATATTTCTAAATCATAAAAAACTAATGACTGTTTTTCAATAAAATATAAATCGTATTTATTTTCGTATTTAATAAAAACTAATTTGATTTTATAGGAATATACATTTGAGGAACTAAGATTTATTTACCTAGGTGAAGATCAGTTCGGTTTTAGAAGAGGCAGTGATACGATAGCTGTAATGAGGACACTGAGAGAACGGAATATAGAATATAATCAGGATGTTTTTGCTTGTTTTGTAGACTATGGAAGAGCATAGGATAAATTAAGCATTGGCATACACTAATGGAAGTGATGCAAAAAATAGGAATGGATTGGAAGGATAGGCGTCTCATCCGAAACCTTTATATGGCCCAGCCCGCGCAAGTAAGGGTGGCTGGATTGGCACAGTTAAGTAGGGGGGTATGGCAGGGGTGTCCGTTGTCCCCTGTTCTGTTTAATCTGTTCTCGGAAGAGTAGGTACAAATGGCATGGTAGACGGTTGAGAATGGAGTAAAAACTGGTGTTAAATTCGTTAAGTCAGTCAGATTAGCCGACGAGCAAGCCCTAGTTAGTGATTCAGCTCAAGGACTTAAGACATTGTTGAATGATTTACAAGACCAGTGTAATATATTTAGGATGAAGGCTAATGTTAAGGAAACGAAAGTAATGGGATTTTCGAGAAGTAGGAAAGCTAATCTGAATGTGAAGGTAGAAGGTAATAATTAAGAACAGGTAGAAGAGTGCAATTATCTGGGAAGAATTATAGAGGAAAATGGACGTAGTGTCATGGATATCAGACGAAGAATTTCATTAGCAAATGATGCCTTTGCAAAAAGAAAAGAGTTAATGAGGGGTACTCTAAATAAAGATTTGAAGAAAAGATTAGTAAAAACCATATGGAGCCTGGTCCAGGTCCATGAGGAAGGATGATGAGCATAGATTGGAGATTTTTGAGATGTGGGTTTGGCGACGGATGGAGAAGGTGAAGTGAGGAGAGAGGAAAACGAATGAAGGAGTTTAGAGGATGCTAGAAGAGTAGAGGTGTTTACTGAGAGAGACCCAAAAATGACAAGAAAGGTGGATGGAAGATGTACTCAGAGGCAATTGGTTGTTGAAGGTTGTAATAGATGGTAGGATATTGGGTAAGTGGGGTAGGGGTAGGAAGTGAATAGAGATATTGGACAGAATGATAGGGGGTAGGAAGTATGCAGATTTGAAGAGGGATTATAGTTAGACATAATGCGCCCAACCTTAGCTAATGCTTATCAAAAATCTACCTTAACCGGTAGATTACCCTTCAACATCAATATTTATTTGTTTTATTGAACTGTTTGAATATATCGATCAAAATATATCAATGTAATCCTTGAACATTTTGAAGTTATGTTACTACTTTTATGATAAGTAATGAAATGTTTATCATTATCCAAAATATTCTTTTAAAGTACAAATTGGTATCCATTTTTAACGTCACATTTCTAATGAACTTACCATTAAAAAATCTCTTTGTTTCTTGTGTCAATTAATCATATTAAATCAAGTGGAAAAATACTGAGTACGTTATTCCTTTTTCTCAATTAATCTTCTCAATGGATCAATTCAATGAAATTAGAATAAATGCTGAAAGACTTTATTTCAGAGAAATCGTAACTTCATCATGACATGGTCGATCAACAATTCTAACATACATATTTATTCACAGTAATACAATTATTAAAAATATCTATGTCCCCCGGCCACCACCTTCAGTCCGAGGAAAGGTTGATGGATAGCACAGGTACAATTAGAGGACATAAATCGCAGCATTTAGCTAATTGTTTCCCTGTATTGTCATTGACAGAGACCAATATCAGCGAAAATATCAAGAATATCTTTCAAAAGGAGGTAAAAAACAGAAGATTAGCTGACATATAAGCAGCAGTAAAGCTATTACCTTGCCCAAAAACTTAAAAAATACGTTCATGATTTCTCAATGGAGAATAAATAATTTAGAAAATAAAAAAATAATGGAACCACATATCACACAGTTTTTCAAGCTCTCTGTTAATACTTAGATAATAAAATGTGCGTATATTACAATTGTTGATACACCTTAAGTACAGATATACTAATTGTTTAATAAATTGAAAACAGCTTTTCGGCGTCTTTCAATTATGATAGACTCAAAAGGATATTTGTTGTTCCTCATAATAAATTCGTCCAGGACGTAGAAGTTAAAATTCAATTCATAGGGGCAAATGAAACTCTTTCAAAACGTTTCATCTTCATATTATTCTGAATGTAACAATGAATTTGGTCCAAACGTCACAACGACATTCTTTGAGAAATCAAGCGTTTCATTTCCGTGAAATTTGATTTATTTAAATACAGGGTTAATAAATATGAAATGATTTCAGAAGGAAACATTCGTGTAGGATATAAACATCACCATTCTTGGAGTGAAAGAAGGTACTATTTAATCTCAATCTCACCCCAATAAAGACGTTTTATTATCATTTTTCTTGGTCGTCAACTATTTTTTGATTTATCATCCAAGCATGAATTACTTATCACTAATTTGTAGTTATGAATGTGGTGATAACTTTCCACAGCAGACAGGAAGAAAAATCTTTGATACCTGGTTCCACTACTTACATATTTAGTACACAGTGTATTACTAATTATAGCAGTTGTTAATAAAATAAAGAGCAGGACGCTGGTTTATATCCTGCAGCGCGCACATGTTATTTTTACAAAAGATTGACATTGGAATGAGAATATAATATGGTTCACCAGCACTCATAAAGCAAAATTAGGAAGCAAGGGGCTTCGAGTGAGCAATACACCTTTGCTCTGACAGTATGTGCATATAAATATAGATATAATTTCCAAGCATATAATAAATAAAACATTAAGTATATTACCATTAAGACATTTTTGTCAATTTTTACAACGATTTTTTATTTATTACTCAATGGCTGACTTACATGGTTAACAATACGATATAGCTATCAAGATTAAAATTAATGTTTAATTCATCACATTACTGCATCAGATGTAGCAAAGAGCTAACTTATATTGATCTAAATTCACAATATTGTCCGAAAAAGAATGAAGCTAAACGAAGTCTCAGATTCATAAGAAAAAAATTCTCTCTTTTTTTCGTGTCATGAATTATCAACCTGGGAATTCGATTTATATTCTCCAAATCACGTGATTTTTATGTCCAAGTACGATTTTTAAAAATTTCATCTTCATTCTCAACCTGGGCTAAATGTTATGGATTCACAAAAGAAATATCGTTTTTGATTAAAACTGACTTTTAGATATAAGCACCGAATGATGATTAGTTTAAGTAATGACTCACACTCTTCTAAGTCATCTGGAAATTGTCAGCAATATGTATGGTGGGTTGGCAAACACTGCTTGCTTGAAGCAAATCCCTACTCCTTGATAAAAACAAACAACTAATCCTACTAATCTAATTATCATTTACACACCCTTAATACCGCTATATTTTTATCAAAATAACTATTCATGGAAACTGATTAACTACTGGTATGGACTAACCGTCTTATACAATGACCTCTGCTTTTCAAAAATTCTCTATCTTTTGCGGTTCACGTTTCACTGGTCATTAAAAGCAGACTTCACAAGTACTATTGGTATACTATAATGCTTGACTTCCGTAAGAAAATATCATATATTATAACTTCTTTCATAAATATATAAACAGAATTTCTCTCGTTACGGATGGGTTGCATGAAAGAATAGAATGAGTACCCCGAAATACTGAAGAGAATTATAGCGACTTTCACTTTCAGTTAAGCGGTAATCAGTAATGTGATGAAGCTTATAAACATTTATGTTTCAACACAACACTTAACACAAACACATAAAACATAAAGACAATGAACACCAAAACTTGGAATCAATAATATTACTAGTTACCAGATGTTATCAATTTTTCTTGTAAGAGCCGTAAAAACATTCAGTAATGCCATTCTTCCATATAAGGCTCTTGAAACAATTACATGGTACTCACATGAATAATCGGAGTGAATCACTGGCTTTTGCAGACCAGTCCCCACATACTACAACATATAACTATTCACTTGCAACTACGATGTAAGGTACTCTGAAGATCCGCGCACATTGAATTAACATCAATTAAAAATTATACTATTTCATAATACCCTACATATTACTAAAGAAATGTTTGGTTGTAACGGAGAGCATATTAGGCTATAGAATCGATAGATAGGTACGGATTACACTCAAGGAGGACGGACCTCGTGAATTCGTTCATAATATATTTTTTAGGAGAATCTCACATTTAGAGGTTAATTGAATTGACACTCTTGGCATTGTCCCCATTTAATTACCATCGTAAAAACACTGGACACTCTCACACTAAGGGCAATAATTTAACCAAAGCCAGTCATGAGAATGGGTTCTGCAAATAGTCAAATGATGGCGTGCTTATTCATGTATTCATATTTTTTCTGTTAGTAGGGACGGTTCCGAACCGCACCATTTCATGGAATGAATAGCAAAAAAGTAAGCCATTGCCAAAGGTCAATTGTCATTATTAGAACATTTTTTGCTCCAATTCGTAGGTAGACTGAAACCGTTGTCTTTTCTTGAGGTGGTGACGTATCCGTTAACAATTTCGAGAAAATCTCTTGTATGAAAAAATATATAAGTTTTGGTGAAGAATAAATTGTAATATATTTTAGCATGCTTTGAGGCTTCAAAGAAGGTAAGATTGTGCACAATGATTTAAAAAATTTTTCTTTATTCTTTTCGAGAGAATAAATGAACGAAGATAGGATACTCTCAAAACTAAGGAATAAACCTTTACCAATTAACAAAGTGATTGTGACAGAAATGCAATCTCAGCCGTGCGTTGAAGCAAGAAGCTACTTTGTGCTTAGAAAAATCTTTGGCCTATAATTAAGTATAATTAAGGTAATCGGAGGTATTCGATTTTCTACTAATGGCAAAATAAAAAAAACATACTAGATATTATCATTAAAAGTCTTAATTAATAGGCTTATCCTCTATACTAGAAATATGAAGGATGCGTAACAAAAGTATGGAAACTGAAATAGTCATTAAAAAGGGATTTCGAACGGATATGCTGTATTATTTTTTCTGAAAGGAATTTAATAACATTCGGATTCTAGTTCTCTTGTCACGCGTCTTCTAAGTGAAAGAAATGAATAATTATTTAGAGGAGGGGAAAAATACTGATCATAATGCGTTAACACTATAAAATTTAACTTAATTGGTGTCCAATTTTATGTTTGTCCTACAAAATATAATATATATTTCATCAAATATAGTGACATAATTTAACGCAAATATATTACTCACAAATATTATGTGTGTGTTTTAAATATGTATATCGATTTAACAAGTAAAATATATAGTATATAGTCAACATTATCAAGAGGAGTCAAAATAACATCATATTTACCTCTCTTTTGGGATAAACTAGCCTTTTGAATTATAAGGAAATAATTCCTACAGTGATGTGGTTGCCGAAGTTTCATTATATCATTCTTCACATTCGCCTTCTTCTTTGAATGGATTCAGCTTGTCTTCTTTTGTGTACTTAAATTCGCCTAAGCTTAAAATACCCATTAATATAAGTTATTTATTAATAACAGTAAATTAAGATACGACAATAAGGATTCATCAGTGAACAGCTGATGAATAATGTTCTCTGTCCTGTGTTTCTCTGTGGAGAACAGCGTTATTGAAACCTTTGTACAAACTTGATATGGATGGAATATATTAGTGTCATTCACTAATATTCACCTTATTTGTAGAGTCTGATTAGGATAAAAAATAAAAAATTTGTGCCAATAGACCCATTTTTCCTTTTTCAGTTTATTACTGCTACATACACATCGTCACATATATTTGTCGAACCATAAAAGGGCTTCTATTTTTCCATTTAATTATACTTTTCTGTCCCAATCCGGTTTATGCATTCCTTTTTTAAAACAAATATGAAATATATTTAACTAGTCCCGTCACCTTTCCGTTTCTAAAAAGGACCCATTCACAAATTACCTCTTTAATTATATCGGAACTCTTAGTGACAGTCTAATGTTTAATACTACATATAGGACAACGAACTTTCTCAGAGCGTTCCATTGTCTCTATTAGATACCTGGACGACTCAACATACACATATTGTGCGTGACTCAAATCGAAATATGGACGATCCGTTATTGTTGGGACATTCATGTGGTGTATATATCCTTGCGGCCACATTAACCGATTCGACTAGGACAACCTGGTGCAATGCACGGGTGCGCTCAGGTCAGTCACCCCTAAAACGCACTTATCGGACACGTCCATTGCGACCCTATCACAGAATCTCGAATGCCCCAAACCCACACCTTCCCTCTCCCCACTCTACCTCAAACCTTGACCCCTCCCTTCCGCCCACAAATCCCAACAAAATCGAGCTCCACCCGCCCCCATTACCAACATTCCCCGCCTCCCGCTCAGGCGTTGCATTTTCGGCGTCTCTTCAGCCCATCCATGTACAGAGTGAGCTCGTCGGAGACTATGGGGTCCCCCGAGTCATTTACGTTGTCGAGCGACAGAGGACCGCCTACGGCGGCAACGGCGGAGGCGGGGGATACACCCGGGATGGTCGCCGGTGCCTCCATCAAGGCGGACATGCGCGGGGCCCTGTACACCACACTGCTCACCACGGGCACGGAGGCACGGGCCTCGCACCACCGCCGCCGACCGGCGACCCGGCGCTCCACGACGCTCACGCAAACCTGTGCGTCGGCGAGACTGGTGGGGTCGTCGGGTGGGTTGGTCGGCTTGCGGCGGAAGGAGACTACAAGTGGCCGCCGCTCCTGGCGCGCCACGTCCGCCTCGAGGAAGCGCAGGCTGTTGGAGTGTCTCGGTGCACTCTGCACCACGCCGGCCGCCCCGAGGCTCTCCTCCCGGCACCCCGAGCTACTGGTGTCTCCGTTGGCCGCTCGTGAAGACCTGGAGAGAACTGAGTACAACCTACCTCCTCGGTTTCGGCGTCGGCCGAAGTAACTTCCCAGCGTGTCCTGCAACAGAGGGACTGAATGTGAACTTGCGGGTTGTTCGCCGGTGGGGGCGGGAGTTTGGGGGTTGGAAGGTGTGCATGTGGGAGAGAATTTTTGACAAGGATGGCCACACCGCCAGATG
>WURS02061521.1:0-10664 GCA_011762765.2 Rhinocypha anisoptera | reverse complement strand
TCCTTCACTGCGTCACTTTCACCAGAATCAGGAAACCTGAAGGGCGAATTCCCACAAGACCAGACTCATCTACTCAATCAAAGCCGCATACTATTTAAGTTTCCTAAGTAGCTATAAGAATGTTTTGGAAATTTTCTTTTCTGATTTTAAAAATGTTCCATCATTAATCTTTCATTATAAAGATTATTAAATTCATTCCTTCAAAATTCTTAATCCCCTGGCATTAAAAACTCTCCACAACACATACTATTTCCACAAGTGCATTTTATCTATTATATATTTTGTATTTCATCACCCCCGGAAAATTTACCCTAAACTTTTCCTTCCATTAAATGTCTTTTCTCAATACTGTCATCAGTACTCTCAACAATCGTTGACATACATGCATGGTTCTAATCTGATTGAATCTGTACCTTAAAAATCTTATAAACAAATGTTGTACTTCACTTATCCTTTTAAGTACCTCTTTATCTATATGAAGTTCTTCACTTTTCAGTTAATTTCTTCAATTCTGAATATCCTGCTTTGGCCATAAGGAGAAATTTATTTAGATTGGAAGTGTCATGTCTTGACAAGTCCTTTGATTTTTCATTAAGTCAAACCATTTAACATGATCTCTCTTTTCATTTTTTTGTATTTTTGCCGTTTTCATTATATCATTAATCTGATCATATCTGGGCTCGATTCCACAACAAGCTTGAGTCTATATTTTGAATTACTCCATTCAAATGTAATTTTATATTTTCTCATCCACAAAAAATAAAAATGCTAACATAATGTTAAACCTTACGTTAAACAATCTAGTCTCCCTTCATTATTTAAACTCTTAGTTGGAATAAATGTACAGTAGTTATATTACAAAAGTTGCTTTATTAGACATTTCTCCATTTTGGGACATTTAGAGATTATTTTTTTTAATGTTTCTAGAAACATTTTTGAGGTAATTATTAAAATCATTCTTATTACTTCTCCATTACTTTTTTCTTCATTCACTTCACAATCTCCATTCTTCATCAAACCCAGGTCTCTCACATTCATGTTCATCATCCTTCCACTTGGGCCAGGTTACAGATCCATGTAATGCCACACTCTGTACAAGGGTAGTCATTAATCTTCTCCTCATGTGTTTCCCAAAGGTTCCTATCATACTTGCTTGTATTTTTATAATACTTGTACATGTAATACATTGCCACTTGAAATGTATTATGGCCTTTCCCAAGTAGGAGTGGATTTGAAGGATAGATATCTCATCAGAAATCTGTATAATGATTAAGGATGTCCTAGCTATTGTGGCAGATGGAAAATCTGGGGGGCAAAGTTAGGTGGAGATGAACAGGACTGTCCATTGTCACCAGTGCTTTTTGTTGTGCATTCAGAGGAGGTGGTGAGTGACAGGGCCATGAGAAGCTCTGGAATCAGGGAGACATTACTGAGAACCATTGAGGACCAGTGTGAGAGGTTTGGGATGTAAATCAGAAAATGAAGTTCTCATATTACCTTATATGATACTCTTATATATTATTACTCTTATATTATATATTATTATAAGTTACATGTAAGTCTAGGAGGGCACAAATTGGAACAGATAGAAAACTTTAGTTATTTGGGTTGAATCATTATGTTATAGATGCAAAGAAATGGGAAAAATCATATTTATGCTGTCCTGTATTATGTCATTATCAAGTTGTCGTGATGATGTAGCAAACACATTTAAAACTGTGTCACAATAAGCCTATTGAACAGTGAGAAAGTACATTTAATGTTTTTTTTTCAATCATCCCATTAATATGAACAATGATATATGGGCACTACAAGTGGAATTTTTATGAGCACAACTCTTCTATTACCAGATGGCCATTTGAAACAAATTCAAACAAAATATTGTGTTGCTCTTGCTGCAGGCTATTTGTTGGAATCTGGGTCATTATGCACTAAGTGTGGCTCATGACCTTCTTACGGTGTTTATCTATGTATTACATTGTTTATTAAACAATTAACTTTTTGGAATTTTATCACTGTCCATCACCATGCCTCCTCAGATTTCTGTAGATGGAATTCAACTTCAGTTAATAGAGCCATAACTAATTTATTACTCAGTAAATGTAATGGTAGAATGCTTATTACACAAAATGACCTAATCATGTTCATTAATCCTTCCATGATTTTCTTCTTCAAATTATATAATATCCCTAGGAACATAGATTGATGGTTTTTAAAAAATAACTTTTATTATTCCACAAATAATTATTTGTGGAATAATAAAAATTATTTTTTAAAAACCATCAATCTATCATGGATTTCCACAAGGTGACGGCCTCCACAGTGAACTTTGTCCCTAGGAACATAGGTACAAGTATATGCAATAAGGCTTGTCAGGATGGTAGATACCTCATAAGGTATCAAGTAGATAGAAAAAAATTACATATTAGAAAAGATCAAGCAATTGTACATTTCTTTATGCAACAAAAATTGTAATTTATCATAAAATATCAGAAAAAATCATCATCATTTATCACGAAACATTTTGCCATATAGTCATAAGTTATCACAGATAGAATAAAATACAAATTAGCAATGGATCAGACTATTACACATTACTATGGGCATCAGAATTTGTCATTTATAGACTCAGAAATACTGTCATTTTTTTCTAATTGAGAAATTCTCTCACTTTTACTTCAAATATGCTTAATCTTATTTAATTTTAATATCTTCTTTATTAATGCTTGGTTTGACATGGCATAAAAACCATAGTATTGAACCATAAGGTTGGTTTGATAGGCGAGAGTAAAGCGAGGGTGAGCGGAGATGAATAGCTTAAAAAAAATTCAACTCCCAATACAGTTGGATTATGTCAGTTGCTTGAGAATTCACTAAAATGTTTGTTAGCTGAATCGAAATATGTTGGCTGAGACCAAAAAACAGTGAAAAAATATCTTCTTTTTTCCAAAACATTCGTTAGTCAGGTTACTCATTTGCTGAGGTATTACTATAATAGAACAACTGTAGTAGTGTAGTACAAGTATTATGAAACTGATAATACTTTATGCCAATTATAAAATAGCCTAAAACTGTTTATGGGGCTTCATTCCTCTAAAATTGGAATTTCTTTCAAGCTAAATACACTTCAGCATTGTTAATGAGTTAATGAGAATCAGATTTAATGACCATATTTATTATTCCATCTCCTTCCTTCTGCCATCCCACTATCCTTTGCCTAAGAACTTCCTTGTCCCCCTCATATCTGTCTCTTGATCCATGGCTTGCAAGATGCCCAACCACTTAATTCACAACCACAATCATATACACACTACAAGAAATAATAATAATATCATTCTTTATTAGCAAAATAGAGCTATCCTTAGTACAAAATGTGTACAATTACATTTGGAAATCACAGATGGGACATATGTTACATGTAACTATACTATAGTATTTCTTTGGGTTGGTTTTTAGTAACAATCCATCTTCTTACTTCTACTTGAAATCTATTCATGCATTGAATAACTTAAATATCATTGTCCAATGTATTGTGTAAAACTATTCCTTTAAAAAAACACAAGAGTTTTGCGTCAAAGCTTTACTCACATAGGGAACGTGAAAATCAACTTTTGCTCTCTTGGCATATTTATTAACATCACAATTGGTGAGAATCAATTTTGTTAAACATGATGGCATCAACCCAATTTTGATTTTATGAATAAATTTCAATATGTGCTTAAAAGTACAACATTTGTTGGATGTTGAGCCAATTTAGCTGCTCAAGCATATGACATCAATCTTGGTGTACCTATCACATATTTGAGGATGATTCTCAACGCTCTATTTTTCAAAACCTGTAACCTTCGTACACCGTAATATTTTATCATGAGTAAAATAGTCAGACAGTATCGATAGTGTGGCAGGACTATTGCATTATAAATTTTCTTCACACTGTATTGTGTAGAAAACTTACTGATTCTTGAGATAAAGCCAATTTTTTTGAAAAAAATTTTCTTACATGTATAATCAACCATGTTCATCAAATCTCAATTTCCTATGGAAGATAACTCCAAGGTATTTCATACTCTTGTGTAATTCACCACTTCACCATCGAGGAAAATTCGTCTTTTCCTGTCAACAGCCCATTGATATTGAGAGTTAATCCCGAGAATCATTGCCTTTGACTTATTAACATTTATTTTTAGTTTATTTACAGAAAAACCATTGACTAAGTATAATCAAATCCTCATTCAAACTATCTATATCAGAGTTTACTTCAGTGCCGTGACAGTATATCACAGTATCATCTCCAAATAAGTGATTTGCACTTTCTCAATGCATTTCTTATATCGCTATATGATATGCTTCTCGATATGACACACTTTACCATATGATATGCTTTTTGAGTGAAGACAAAATGCAACAGTGCGTGTTAATTAAGCATACTTCACACTTCATAGATTGCAAACTTTTATGTCTAAAAATGGGAGACGTTTATTTTTTCATATTCAATTATTGCGAAAGATTGTTTAAGCATCACCTGTCATTCTTTTTTTGAAAAAAACACAGATTTTATGAATGTCAGTTCAAGCTCAAGGGACATAAACATGGTATGTGCTCACGATAAAGTTGATATTCCTTCAAAAATCAACATTTACATTTCACCCATTTTAGTGCCCGCCTTAATTACTTGATATGTACCTATCAGCCAAAATTGCCAGGACTTTTTTTTTTGAGTAATTTCTACTTTTGCACACACACACACACACATGTAAAACTAATGTCAGCACATTGAAGTCAATTTTTTAAATTTACATTCTAAATACAAACAGAATAAGTAAAATTACTTCTGTACAATTCAGAATGAAATTATTTATTTTAAAAAAAATGTGGCTGTTAGATCGGCCTGTGGCATTTTTTGCACATATCCCAAGGACCGATAGTTCTGCTCGCAAACACGCAAACAAAAAGTTTACACAAACCTTGCATTTTTTGTTTAATTTGTTTTTTACGTGAAGTACTTTTATATGTCAATTTGTGAATATGGTTATATGTCCTAATGAACTTCCCTCATAGTGAGTCGTAATTTTTTTTTTCCCCTCTCCAGCTTGCCCCACATATCCTCCAGATGGTGGCTCGCTGGAACTCCACTTCTCTGGATCATCGGAACCGTGGCCATCGCCCACCCCTTCCGTTCCACTCGTATACCCACGAATCCCATCACAGTTCACCCCCAGTATATACGCCCAGCCCTCCCTGTCGTCCTCGGCATATTCTTTTCCTTCGCTGGACGAGGAGGAGGAGCAGTTTGCCATCGGGGGTGTCGTGGGGTGGGACAGCATGGAAGCCTTGAGCAGCCGGAGGAGGAGGAGGGGAGACGGAGGAGCGGAGGGGTCGACCGGAGTCGAGGAATCTGTTTTGAGCAGTGCCGAGAGCGGTGAGTGTATTTTTGAGAGAGGTGAAACTCGATCGATTTCCCCAATCGACCTTTCCTTCCAACTTGTCAGTCACACCCCAATGAGACACACTTCCCGACTTTATAACCATTTCTTTGGGAGGCTGGTGAAAATGGCAGGACTGAAGAAAAGCTGGGTGCACAAAATGTGATTGCACTTTCTCATCTATGTGAATATTCGTAGTTTTTTCCTTAAGCATTTTCCCATAATTCTGTGGTTGCTTTGTTAATCGGTTTTGAACTATATATTTTACTGCCACATACCATCCAGGGATATTCGTTTTAGGCAAGCATAACATCCATGCCATGAGTGGGGTTCAAACCAGTAATCTTTGGGTTAGCAACGAGCTTGCCACCCACATGGCCAATCTGGCCAGCTGTTGCGATACGGTATTCTTCCTGGACATGTTTTTTTACCAGTAAAGCCTCACTGTAATATTTCCCTATTTGCAACTGACTGATTTAATTTGATTATTATTTTTAAATGTGGATTTGAAATATACTAATTTCTGTTGTTGTTAATAATGTTTCTTTATTGTTTTTTTGATAATGTTGTCTGTTAATAAATTACCATAAATTAAAATCATATCATCAAAAGATAAAAAAATTTGTAACGTACATAAAAATTATAATTAATTTTTTTTAGAACCAATTTTGGCATTAAATTCACTCTTTCACGTTACGTTAGTCATGGAGTCATTGAAATGGTGGATTATTATACCTCTTTTGTGAAATGTTTTGTTTAATCATCATTGATCATGGTCTGTTTTGGGGAAATACAGGTCTTGTATGTATCAGACTTTTGA
This sequence comes from Rhinocypha anisoptera, assembly GCA_011762765.2. Classification (NCBI taxonomy): domain Eukaryota; kingdom Metazoa; phylum Arthropoda; class Insecta; order Odonata; family Chlorocyphidae; genus Rhinocypha; species Rhinocypha anisoptera. The sequence continues at coordinate 4,421 of WURS02061521.1, read as the reverse complement.
AAAACTTCAGGATAACATAAATAATCACTAATCTTTGTCTTACCATTGGAATCTCTTTAAAATGATGACAAAATTAATCAGAACAGTAAGTTTACAGTAATAGTCATTTGCTTAATGTCATGGAATTGCATTTCTGTTTCCTTTTGGGTAGCAACACATCTTAAGTTATTGGACAACAAAGGATGTACTTGAGGTTCTGAATTTAGTCTATAAAATGTGATAATGATTTCATTTCCTTCGCAACACCTAATTTTAAAAATCATACTCACAAATTATAAACAACAGTTCTGATATGCTAACATTAAAGATAAGTTTCAAGAAATTCACTTTCTTTTAACTTCATATAGTTTGGAAATTTGACATAGTGTTAGAGACTGCAACCAGAAAATTTCATAATAATTATTCTGCTCTTAAATTTCTTATTTTAATTTGAAATATAAAAGATATCTTCATACTGAATAACTACAGTATATTTTGAATTGCAAAATGGATTATCAAACAAGATTATAGATTCTTCAAATCCAAGGGAAAGAGTAAAATTTTCATAGGTTATGTATTTCTCGTATGGTAAATGATGCCATAGTTACACCATCCACCTTTTTTTCCTTGCCTGTTTTTATCTTTTTTTTTATTCTTGTTCTTTGTTTATTATTGTCCGCATCTTTTTATTAATTGTGCTTAGTGGCGGTCTCCACCAACGGTCTCAATAAATTACATCTTAAGTATTTTGCCATCAATGGTATATTCCTAAGGAAAAAATTTTGCTATCTTGAATGTGTGCAAGCTAGTGATATTCTTATCATCATCATCAGTACTTCAATACGACAATTGGTTGACTCCTCCATTCTTTTCCTATTTAGTGCTAGTTAGTTCTCTTACTCCTTGGTAGGTCTTCCTTCTAACATCTCTAATAATTTTCCCTATATATTTTTCTCTTGTCCTTCCTTGAGGGGTCCTCTCCTCTATATTTTTCCTTCTATTATATTCTTCACGAACCCATTATGCCTCAGGGTGTGTCCTATCCACCTCATTCTACTTTTTCTTACCGTACCCCACAATGTCTTAGTTTCCTCCTCTCCTCTGTACACTTCCTCGTTCCTAACTCTGTTCGTTTACTTGACTTTCAGCATTCTCCTCCAACACCATGTCTTGAAGGCTTCTATTCTTCTTTGGTCTCTTTTTCCAATGGTCCATGTCTCTGATCCATAGAGTACCATCTCCATACGAATGTTTTCACATAATGCATGAGCAATGATATCCTTATGTGAAAGGTATTTTTTTTAATTCACCAGGTGGTATCTTTCTTTAGCATAAGATGTAATGATGTTAGGAGTGAGGAGTGTCCGAGATGTTGAAGTGTTTACTCTTACAGTTAACTCTTCGGTAATCATTACGATTCCTCATTGTTTTAGGGGCATAACTTTTTACATTTTAGAAAACTAGAGAAAAGGATATCAGCACACACCTTAGTAGTATCTCATGTTGGGTGGGACTTTACTCTCCATTAAGTCCCCTCCTGGAATATATTTTTAAAAATTTTTATCTTATGTCCGGAAGTTATCAAATGAAAGAAGGTCTTGGACCATCTCGGGAGACTATCGTCCTCCGCCCCCCCTATCCTCCTGAGCTTCTTATTTCATAATGAGCCTTTCTACTTTCTTCACACGATACAACTGTCTTAGTTTCATTATCTGCATCTATATTTGTCGCGCATGACCTATGTACTACATTAAATAACACCTTTTCTCTTTCTTCCTCGTGTCTTCGCGTCACCTAGTGTCTTCCTAATTTTGCTCCTTAATTGGTGGTTTTGTCCTCCACACTGCTTTTCGGTTCTGTGACTTCTGTTTTTCTTCTGGATTGAACCCTCTCACCTCGCCGTGTGAAAGACTGCATCCAACAAGAAAAATTGCCAAAATTAAATGAAAAAACAAAGGTTAAGAAATTTTTTTTTTGCAAAACGTAAAAATTTTCTCCATTTTATGTCTATAAATTTACCTGACGCACCTACGACTTAAAGTAATCGATATATGAACTACTACGAGCAAAGTAATCGGAAAAGTTTTTCTGAAAAATTTGGTTCTCTGATCTGTCATCAGGAAACATTTACAGGCATGATCCTCTTGCTGTACCAGCTAAGCACCGTTCGAATGTTTCCTTATCGGTTATACTCATCTCGCTTGCCGCGCGAACGTTAAATTTTTCGAAAGGGACTTCGCGTCTGATTTAATCAAATGGGAAGAGTTGTGAGTAGTTCTGGATAACTGGTTTCAGGAGGCGTCATAAACTGCATTCCGGATGACCGCCATTTTGACACATGTATACGGAACTGACTCGTCACTAAACGGAATGATATCGGCAAAAAGCTAATTTTCTGCGTTTAGAGTAACGAAAAATCCTCACAGGACGAAAGGCTCCTCGTGTTTTCATTTAAATCTTTCCGCGTCGAGACTGCGCTCCTTTCTCTTCTTCGTTATAAAAGTTTCCCGGGGATCTCTCCACACCGTATTAGCGCCGGTAACCATGGCATCCTCTAAAAACATTTATATCGGTATCTGATTTATATATGACCGCAAGACGCAGCATTATCATCATTCACGGAAAGCCAATCCCATCCATTTTTTTTTTCGTTTGAGCTCTTTGCAGAAAGCCGTAGTAGTCCTTGCCGTTCTAGGGAAGGGAAACAACATTAGATAGTTTTCGACTTAAAAGGATGAAGCATGGAATTCCCGAAACCCGACGCCCTGCGGTCTGGATGAGTCTAGCGGTGGTTTCATTACGACTTCCACAACCACCGCAATTTTGACCTCACGAAGGGGATTAATATATCCGCTATGCTCATTGGACATTCCGCTGGCTAAAGACCTCCGCTGGCATGTAACACGCGAGGTTACTCGGAGAAAATAATATCAATGACATCCTAAGATTGCACCTATCCAGCTTTGCTCGTCTTATCGCTATTATGATGACAAGGATATGTCAATTTTCCACGGTTAAAAAAAACACGCTTCATTTTCGACCGGTCTCAATGTCACTACATCTTCATCATGTCGCGACGATGATGAGGAAAATTGCCATCTTCTTGTGTGTTTGGATTCCACCAAACCACACACCTGAAACTACGCAATTCGTTCGTCTTATCGCAGCATATTGAAACCTCAGCACGAGCATTCTCCGTATTTCGCTAACGTATATTGTTTTATGTCACCTTTTGTTTAGTTTAAAAAAAAAAAAATCATCGTACCAGCAGAATTGTACGTCTGTCCTGATACGAAGGACACGGAGGGGGAGGAGGTAAAAAGGTGCATCACTGCTGTGTTTCCTCGTGAATATTTATTTTGAGACGACCATGGTTACGCAGCCATGCTACGTCATTGGGTGACAAGACTTAGAAATTGCAAATCGCGTGCATGAAAATGAGTCGTACATCAAGTGCACCAACGAAAAATACGGCCTTCGTAAATATTGCTTTCAGGTGTGCACAGTTTCTTTTAATGTCCACGGTCTTCGTTCCGACTGTTGAACAAACCCGTAGGTCGTAAAAAATTGTATTTGTGCACGGCCAAGACATAAACAGTCCACGTGTCGCGTTGTGTGAAGACTCTCTCCATTTGAAAAATTAGAAAGCCACGAGCGAGATACCTCTATTTAAAAAAAAAATGTATTCCTTTCTTACCCTTTGAAATCTATTCATAATATGTTCACACCGCATAATTTTACAGCTTTGCCATAGAATAAATAATAGTTGGAAATTAACAAGTCCTTTCTCATTCGCGAAACTACCAAGATTCTTTTATATCGAAGAACGGTGATAATTGTTCAGCTTGAGGCCGTGTAGGTACATATATTACCACCAGCTAATAATGTTTGGCCAATAAAAGCCTCTTTTCCAGGAAAATGAATCCTATAGTTTATTATTTCTCCTTTTCTTATTGCCTCCCGCACGTATGAGCTTCAGTAGCAAAAATAAAATAAAAGAATGTACCTATCTATTAAAAAAATTATGTTTACCAAATAATCACTAGTAATCCTCACGGATGATAATGATGAGTGGGAATATCGGATGTATCGAGGGAGAGTCGTAGAGAAATTTAAACTCGAAAAATAAGCAGGAAAGAGATTAAGTATCTAATTAAAATTAAGTGAAGTCAAAAGCCCGATTACTGCATTAAAGTTACATATAAATTGGTGAGCCGGTTACAAACACAAAAACACATACACAAAAAATAAAGGAAAAAAAATATATAAAACAATGTTGGTTCACACACGTGAGTGAATATTTGTTACAAAAACACAACACATAGTCACAAAAATAAAGAAAGTCACTTGTTTTTTAAAAATTATATATAAAAAATGCATATTATATATATATATATATATATGCACTTGGAAAATCTTGGTGGCGGCGAAGCACATTTCAC